>OVAX01002674.1:0-26919 GCA_900406405.1 Lepidium africanum | reverse complement strand
AATAGAGTACTGAGAAAAATTATCAACTTCCCAGCTGAAAGTTGAGGTTTTCAACAGTGCTCCTACAAAGTCAACATATAGCAAATAAAGTATGCCATAGCCTCTTGATTTGGGCTCAAAGTCTAACATAGCTTGGCATGAATTCAGGGACCTATAAGTGTGACCTCTTCTATCTATCTCTTAATAATATAATAGTAATTTTTGATCTGAATGAAATTCACAATCTTTTTGAAAAGAGTGATTTGATGTTTTTGTTTGTTTTCATAAATGATTGGTCGTTGGAGAATACTAGTCTATGAGACCCTCTTGTGGTTAAACCAAAAGATACCAATGTTACTTTTACCAGCAGCTGATGCTGTAATGTTTTTTTTTCTTTCTTTTTACTTTTTCAGTAAGAATACTAAATTATCAGGTGTTAAATTGTGTAATAGGAGGGTACGTAAACGTTATGGTAATTAATTGGTACATAATTAAATAGCACGTTTGGTTTTTAATAATATGGATATTATATGAGTTGTTCAGCTAATGATTGAAAAAAGTCCATTATGAAGGATTTTGTTTATCATAAAGGGTGTTAGTTGAACCAGAAAATCGACCACACAATCGATGTTCCGTATCTATAATTTTTTCTTAATTAGATATCATTTAAAAATTAAAACTGCTTTGTAGACAACAAATGAGAAAGAAAAAATATATATATATATATATATAATTATCCAACATCAAATGGTTAACGTAGTGTACATAGGAAAAAATTAAGGTCGTTCAACACATAAAGACAAAGTTTCTAGACTCTCAAATAGACGTAAATAATCTTTAAATATAACTGAACTAAATGACGACTCTGGAACTTAATTCACTGTGTGCAAATGTTTCTAGACTTTTAGTTTGCAATGTGAAATCAGAAACAGACGACACTGATTTTATTTGTTAAATTGAGTGGTCCAATTCCTGTAGCGTTGGTTGTTCCTCGTGTCCTCTGTCTTCGTCGTATCTCATTATAAGTTTTGCATGGATGTACCAAAGACACGTGCATTCTTTTCATTTTTTGTAAAAATATAACATTTTATATAATGGCAAAAACACTTGTGATTAGTAAACTATCTTAATTTCTATTAGATAGTATATATTTAGAATTACTAAAGAATGGCTATCAGCGCCGAGTTACTTTCAATCTATTGGTTTTAGTTAATGACTTGGTACCAAGATTCGATTCCTATTCACTGCATTATGGTAACTTTAAAAAAGAATTTTAGGGGTAAGTTTTAGGCTGTAGATTGGATCTCATCGACAAAAAAAAAAGTATGGCTATCCGCATGGTTTGTTTACATAACGATGTTTAAGTAATTATAATAGGATTTTTAGATTTAATTTAATTATTATTTGAAATACAAATAAATTATAGATATCTTGATAGGAAGGCTAATGGATTTTGGTTCAAAAGAATTTTGATGAAAAGAACCGATATTGTTGTGGTGATGGCCTAATAGGCAGAGACGAGTTGTGTGATTGTCGTTATCCAAATAAATACGAAAATAAAATAAAAATGTGATAATTTGATAAAAGAATCAAATCCCATAAAGATTTGACAATTGACGCGGCCATGATTATAGGTAATAATAATAAATAACATAATCCAAATAGGCCTCTTTTCTCTTCGTCTTCAATTTGTTTTTTCTTGCGTGCATTACTTGTTTTTGTTTTTTTATTTACCATTTCTTGGCAGTATTTGGAGAGAGAGCAACTACAGAAGAAGAGATAGAAAACGACTACAGCAAATGACTACAACACATGCATGAGAAATATATTAGTTTGTTGTTTTGTTTGCTTGTTGTAATCAAGGGTTTGATGTATAATGGAGCTACGGTTCAATTAGAGAAAGCGCTTGTGTGATCCCCAATAGACTGTTGAGTTTGTTAAGTTCGTTAGTTTTTAATTAAATGACTTGGTCATATTCTGTTAGAGTTAGTTGTCGTAGTAATAGTTATTAGTGGACTTAGTTGTTTGTGGACGTAATGTCCGTTTGTTTTGGTAACTTTGTTTCAGTTCTGTTTCTTTGTAAGTCTTTATAAAGCATTTATCTTTTATCAATTCATTGATCATTTTGGAAAACTCTGAGCATTCTTTACATTTAGTATTAGAGTAAACACAAAGTGATCGGAGAGAAACATGAGTGACGATAAGACGCTTACGAAGATTCCACACTTTGATGGTCACTATGATCATTAGAGCGAGTTGATGGAGACTCTGTTGCGAGCTAAGGGTCTATGGAACATGGTGGCCGAGGGTTACTCTGAGCCAGTGGAAGGTGTTGAAGTTACTACTGCTCAAAGGAAAAATCTGGAGGATCTCAAGATGAAGGATCATCAGGTGAAACACTACTTGTTTCAGGCAATTGATCGAACCGTGTTCGAGCAAATCCTGGATCGTCGAAACTCCAAGGTGATATGGGATTCGATGAAGAGGAAGTTTGGTGGAAACGAAAGAGTGAAGCGATCTCTCCTCAACACACTGAGAAGAGAATTTGAGGTGCTGGCTATGAAGAAAGATGAGAAGATTGACGTGTATTTTGGGAGGGTGATAACTGTCTCAAACAAAATGAGAAGCAATGGTGAGAGCATGCCCGACTCAAAGATCGTGGAGAAGATTCTCCGCATGCTGACAGAGAGATTCACTTATGTAGTGATCTCGATTGAAGAATCAAAGGACACAACATCCATGTCCATTGATGAGCTACAGATCTCTTTGGCGGTTCATGAACAAAAGCTCAAAAGAACGAGTTTTGAAGAAGAAGATCAAGCCTTCAATGTCAAAGGAAGGGGTAGAGGCTCATATCGTGGAAGGGGCAGAGGACGAGGACCCTCCTCCAACAAGGCGTTGATCGAGTGCTACAGATGCCACAACCTTGGTCACTATCAATATGAGTGTCCAAACCAGAAGAATGAGGCCCATTATGCGGAGATGGAAGAGGAACAAGAAGTTCTATTGATGGCGTATGATGAACTCAATGGTGCTAAGAGGAGTGATGCGTGGTTTATGGATTCTGGTTGCTCAAATCACATGTGTGGAGACCGAAGCATGTTCTCAAGTCTGGACATAACATTCACACATAGTGTCAAGCTTGGAAACAATCACAAACTCAATGTGAGTGGAAAAGGGGCTGTGAAGATCAAGCTGCAAGGCGTGTGCTATGTTGTGAGTGACATCTATTACGTTCCTAACATGAGGAAAAATCTATTGAGCGTTGGTCAGTTGCAAGAAAAGGCTTATATGTGCTGTTTAAGGGAGGGACACAAAAGAAACTGCATCTTTCATCCTACCAAAGACAAGATTGTTGAATCCATCATGAGTGCAAACAAGATGTATGTGTTGCTCACTGAAATACACACCAATACGGAGGAAGAACGGCAATGTTTGCAGACTGATAACGCAGAGCAAGCAGAAAAGTGGCACCATCGATATGGTCATCTTAGCTACACGGGGCTGCTCACCTTGCACAACAAAAACATGGTCATTGGTCTACCCATAATCGAGCAAGTTGAAAAAACATGTGAAGTATGTCTGAAATGGAAGCAACATCGAGTACCTTTTCCAAAGAAGAGCACATGGAGAGCAGCTGAGAAGTTTGAGCTCATTCACTTGTACTTGTGTGGTCCAATCACTCCATCGTCTCATTCTCAGAAAAGGTATCTGATCAGTTTCATTGATGACTTCTCCCGGAAAACCTGGATTTACTTTGCGCTTGAGAAATCAGAAGCTTTCCACTTGTTTAAGATGTTCAAGTCTTTTGTTGAGAAGCAGACATGCATGTTCAACAAGTGCTTAAGGACAGATAGGGGAGGAGAATACAACTCTGGAGAGTTCAAAGAGTACTGTAGAGATCATGGCATCAAAAGGCAACTGACGACTGCCTATACTCCGCAACAAAATGGTGTTGCAGAACGCAAGAACAGATCGATCATGAACATGGTAAGGACAGTTCTAACCGAGAAGGAGGTTCCAAAGACATTCTGGCCAGATGCAGTGCAGTGGGCAAACCATGTTCTCAACAGATCGCCTACATCAGCAGTCAAAGACATAACACCTGAAGAAGCTTGGAGTGGGAGAAAGCCTTATGTTGAACATTTCAGGATCTTTGGATGCGTAGGACATGTCCATATCTCTGATGTGAAACGCATCAAGCTGGACGACAAGAGTGTCAAATGCATTCTGCTCGGGTTCAGTACTGAATCTAAGGGGTACAGAATGTATTATCCGATAGAAAAGAAGCTCCACATCAGCCGAGATGTAGTGTTCGAAGAAGAGAAGCAATGGAAATGGGATAGCCACGTTCATGAAGACAATTCAACAGAGCTTGAATGTGAGACTGAGAACAATGGTACTGAGAATGAGGGAAGGGAAGCCGATGTGGTAGTAGATGCAGTAGAGGAAGAAGGGGATCCTCTAGCAAACGTGAATGAGAATGCCCCTGCAGTAGAGGAAAAAGAGGGAAGAGTGAGGCGACCACCAGTTTGGGCAGCTGATTACACTTCAGGAGATGATCTCTCTGATGCAGAAGATGAAGCTAAAATGACAAGCATCGAAGTGGAGCATCTCGCCTTCATGATCATCTCAGATCCCACAAGCTTTCATGAAGCTGTCAAGTGCTCGAAGTGGAGAGAAGCCATGGACACAGAGGTCAAGTCCGTCGAAAGAAACCAAACACGATCGCTGACGTTGCTTCCAGATGCAACAAAAGCTATTGGTGTGAAGTGGATTTATAACACCAAACTCAATGAGTTTGGGGAGGTTAATAAATTCAAAGGAAGATTGGTTGTTAAGGGCTATGCACAAGAATATGGGATAGACTACACGGAGGTGTTTGCACCGGTAGCTCGGCTGGATACTGTACGGATGATCTTAGCTTTGGCGGCACAAAGGGGATGGGGAGTGCATCAACTTGATGTTAAGTCTGCATTCCTGCACAGAGAATTGGAAGAAAAGGTATTTGTGAAGCAACCTCAAGGCTATGATGTAAAAGGCAAGGAACACATGGTTTACAAGCTTCACAAAGCTCTTTATGGCTTAAAACAAGCGCCAAGAGCCTGGTTCAGCCGAATTGAAGCACATTTTGTCAAGGAAGGTTTCACGAGCAGTCCCAGTGAGCACACCTTGTTCGTCAAGCGAGATGGAGGCAGAATACTCATTGTAAGTGTCTATGTTGATGATCTTCTGTTCACTGGTAATGATGATAAGATGTTGGAAAAGTTTAAAAGCTCCATGAAGAGGGAGTTTGATATGACAGATTTGGGCAGAATGAGGTACTTCTTGGGGATATAAGTGACACAAAGAAACGATGGAATCTTCATCTAGCAGAAGAAGTACGTAGCCGAAGTGATTGACCGGTTTGGGATGCAAGGTTTCAACTCGGTGAACAATCCAATCGTTCCAAGACAGAAGATTGGCATAAATGAAGATGGTGTGAAGATCGACTCAACACAATACAAGCAAATAGTGGGTAGCTTGATGTATCTCACTGCTACATGTCCGGACTTGATGTTTGCGGTAAGTCTCATTAGCCACTTCATGTCAAGTCCAACTCAATTGCATCTAGCTGTGGTGAAGAGAATCATGACGTATTTGAAAGGCACTCTGGAGTATGGGATTTGGTACAAAAGAGGAGAAGAAAACGAGTTCCTTGCCTACACTGATAGCGATTACACCGAAGACATTGACGACAGTAAGAGTACATCAGGCTATGTATTTTTGATGAGTGGGGGAGCTGTAGCTTGGTCTTCAAGAAAGCAGCCGATTGTAACTCTTTCGAGTACAGAAGCTGAATATGTAGCAGCTGCTACTTGTGCATGTCAGGCTATTTGGATGAGAAGGATATTTGAGGAAATCAGTCATGATCAAGCTGGAGAGATGGTTATGTTGTGCGACAACACTTCTATCATAAAGTTGTCCAACAATGCAGTCATGCATAGAAGATCAAAACATATTGGGGTGCGTTATCATTTCTTGAGGGACTTATCTAAGCAAGGGATCATTAAGCTGGTCTACTGTCTAACCGAGATGCAACTGGCAGACGTGATGACAAAACCTTTGAAGTTGGCTTCGTTTCAGAAGAATAGAGCAGCATTTGGAATGGGTATGTTGAACTAAACCTTGTCAAAAGGGTTTAGTTCAAAGGAGGGAATGTTGAGTTTGTTAAGTTTGTTAGTTCTCAATTAAATGACTTGGTCATATTCTGTTAGAGTTAGTTGCCGTAGTAATAGGTATTAGTGGACTTAGTTGTTTGTGGACGTGATGTCCATTTGTTTCGGTAACTTTGTTTCAGTTCTATTTCTTTGTATGTCTTTATAAGTCATTTGTCTTTTATCAATTCATTGATCATGGAAAACTCTGAGGATTCTTTACATAGATATATGAAGAATACTACTGGACCGCATTTTACGATAACAACTAGTATTATTAATATATAAAAAGGACTTAAGCATCATTCAAAAATTTGAAAGCAGATATGGACGGCGGCGAGACAAAGACGCAGAATCTGCGTTGATAATGTCGGATTCGAAGGCAAGTTCGGTTAAATGGTCGTTGACGGAGTCTACACTTGCGGCTCACCTACAAGTCTTCGCCATTAATACTTCATCCTCTTCGCACTCGTTCGAGCAACTACTAGTATTAAAATAATTATAATCCAAATTAATAAATTGGTTGACGTGCAGTAGTAGTAGACTGGTAGTAGTAGAAGTGAAAATTGAGTAATAATGAGATCGTGGGGCCTAGTTACACAAAATATCACGAAAAAAGAAAGTCGTGCCTTGAGGATTATATACAACTTTAACCTAAAAAGGTGGTAAGGATAAGTAAAAGAGAGACACTCGAATAAATACAACTTTTATATATCATCCCAAATAGAAATCGCATCTTATGATACGTCGCTCTTCTAACCAAATACTTTTCTTTTTATTTCTATCATTATTTTTTTATTAATATCCAAGTGCTCGAGTAATCCACACCTAATGCATTCTTGTGGATTTGACATTCATATCACAAGGAGATATCACTGGTCACGTACTGGTAAAAGTAAAACACATTATATAATTATCCCGGGAATAAAAATGTGTATAAAAACGGTCATATATATATTTACTTAGCTTGGCTATACCATGGTGTACTCTTCGATATCATCGAAATTTTATATTGAAAACGTTTATTGTAATAGTAATAAGTTTTCCAAAAAAAATTTAAAAAAAAATCTTGTAGTATATGAGCGGCGTGCCCGACAAAGCTTTTGTACCTTTATTTTTTGTATTCTCATATATATAATAAATTTTGTAAATAAAATCTAAATATAGATTTTGGGTACCTTTTAATTAACCTTTTTGGTCCCTTCCCTTAAAGTTGAACTTCAGTCAGTGTAATTCTCACTTTTGTACAACACTTAACCCCGCACACGTGTATTTATATACTTATTTATTTACATTTTACAAAGATCATGTAAATGAATTATACTAATTTATTTATTAAATACTACTAATTCAAAGAAATAACCCAAAATATACTTTGTCAGTGTAACGTCGCGTGAGATTCCTTTTCAGTAATTTCTATTTATATATTTTTTGAGAATCCCACTTCTTTCCTTTTAAGATTAATGTTTACATCTAATAATAAAAAAAATGGTCGATGATAACATAAAACAAAATGAGAAACAATAAGATGATAATGATACAACAAAAAGACAGTAGCCAAATTTTGTCCGTGCGAACGATTCATTACTTATATTTCTTATTTCCAATAAATGCTGCTTTGTATTTATTTGTGTCTATATGTTACTTCTTATTTCATTTCTTTTTATTATAGATATATATTTTTGTCATATGTCACCCATCACTGAAATAAATAAATAAAAACAGCCCAATTGATTTTTTTTTTTGGCACTTATATGCCTAAAAGCAATAACATTTTGTTTTCTTGTATCTTGTCGTACTCTTGTCTCTGAGTGCGGCATGCAATGCATGCATATAAGAAATTATATATGTATAAAACAATACGTGGAGGTCAAAATTAAAACAAAATAAAAATAAAGTTAACTATTAAACATATAAATAAATAAAGGTAGATGTGAAATTGAGAATTGCACACGTACGCATATATCCAAAGTTAGGTATGAAAAAAAGAAGAGCAGATGCGGTTTTAATGAATTGTCGGTACGTATCTTTAGGTCTAATCCATCTACATTAAGTAGTTGTACTATCTGTAATAGTTTATCGTTTTTGTCTCAACTTCATAATATGCGAGTAATTTTAGGCGACTGTTTTTTTTTTCTTTAATACTGAAGGATGAAAGTATTCAACACGGAGTGACGAAAAAAAAGAAACTATTCTACACATATTGTATACTAATTAATGATCACTATGAGTTTACAATCATTTAAAAATATCTCTTTCATAAACTTCATGGGTGCGAGTGACCCAAAAAAAAAAAAAACAGCATGATTATGGAGAAATGAATTAAACATTTAAATATATATTGACAAAAAAAGGTAACTAAAAATGGTCCACATTAAATTTGAATTAAAGTGAGTAGGAAAACTTATTAATGTTAATGAGAATCGAGTTTTGGCCGTGCACACTAAGATTTTTAGAAGTGGCCATGCACAAATTTGGATAGAAAAATAAACGTGTGCTTGACTTCAACGAATGGCCGTCACACAAGTACAAGACTCCAGCTTCTATAACCATTATCATACATATATATATATATATAGTTAATATGTACAAGAATACTACATATATATATATATACAATTTATAATCAGAGATAATTAATTAAGGAGTAACAAAATATAGATAGATATGTTATTTATTTAGAATGAGGTAATATTGGTAGATTAAGATCGAGCCAGATTTGCTTAAAGACATTGATGATAATAGTGTGATACTCTTCTGAATTGAGACAGAGATAGCAAGCTAGAAGCTCCTCTAAATCCTTGGATTCTCTTATGTTGTTCTCTGCGATCATTTCCTCCATTGATTCTTTAAAGTCTCTCCTCGGATCCACCGACGCCTTCATCACCGCCCTGCTCCGCCTCGCTGACGACCCGCTTCTCCTTGCGCCGCTGCTCACTGATTTCCTCGTAGAGATCCGTGGTGAGCGAAGTCTAAGCCTCACACCTGCCGGAGAACTCACCGTAGTCTTTCTTGATGTGGTGGCTGGTTTGGTAATTATGGGTCGGAGATCTAGTTCCGGCGGCGGCGTAAAGGTCTTGGATTTGGATAACTTGGCGGCGCAGGGGCTGTTGTGGCAAGAGCTTGTAGTGAATACCTCGTCAGGGAGAAGAAGTTGATCTGAGCGAAAATCCGGGGAGAAAGAACCTGTTCCGGTGGCAGCACTGTCACCGGAAGTAGTGGATGACTTAGAGTCAACGGTGGCTCGGTGACGAGGACGGTTCCGGGCGGGCTTCCTGGGGGTATTGGGAGGCCAAGAAGTGTTGTGAGAAGAGCGAGTAGAAGGGCGAGGACTTCGTGCCGTTGTGGTGGTAGAAGTAGGAAGTGCGTGGTGTTTCTTGTTGAGAGAAGGAGAAGGTGTGGTGTTGTTACGTTGCTTGTGGTGCTTCCTTGACTTTCCCATGTCTTTGAGTTTGTGAAACCATGCGTTAGGCATTAACTCCGAAAGCTTAAACCGATAATTACCCATCAGATTGTTTTGGAATGAGAGTGTTTGAGAGATGTAAAAGAGAGAGAGTGAAGAGTGGAGAATATAAAGAGAGAGGATGTGTGGAGCCCAGTAAGGTTGAAAAAAAGGTAGAGGTGAGATGTTCTCTCGATTTATATTTGATTTTGTGTTAGATTATGTTCTTTTAATTACATTGACATTTGACACTGACACTTCTATTTTCTTATAATACTACTACTAGTATGTACTATCCTATTCCTACCTACTAATTGTCAATTAGTATTATTATGTTTAGAGTGTCAATAGCCTTTTGTATATAAATGTAATATGTGCATCACGAGATATTTAAAGTAGTATCGTAAATGTCAAAAAAAGGTTGTTATCTTCATTATGTTACACTTTCCGTAAAAAGTATTACAAATTTAAGAAGGCAAAATTTCAAATATCACAAAAAAAGCCAGACTCAATGTTTATAATTTGGGCTCTCACAAAGATACTCTTCCAATATGATAAATGGGCCTTTATGTTGTCCAGCCCAATAATTGCTATTTGCCATCATCAGTTGTTTCGTGTTGATTATTGATTTTTGTCTTTACCAACACACATGTACAATTGGCTCAAAACCTTTCTCACTAGTAGACATCATCATCATCATAACGGAGTAAATGAAAAGCAGAACATACTATTTTAGAAGGAAAATCTGAGGGTTTATTATCTTTTCTTTTTCTTCCGCAAAATCACATTTACAATTACAGCTTATTAATGGTGCTAAAAGAATCACTTTCTTTTCAAATCGTCAGAGAAAAAAAAATACGAACCTTTGAACTTTACACAGAAGGTAAGATGAGGAATATATGAAAAATCATAAGTATCATGAAACTGGACTAAAAATCCTACTTGGCGTTGGCACTACAATGCTCTGTGTCTCCGCCGCCGTTTCTTGGGTATCTCCGGCAGCCCACCGTCTTAGATACCTCATCAACGACGCTGCTTTCCTCCCTCCTCTGGCTGTTCCACTCCCAATCATCTCCCATATTACTCTCTCTATCCCTGGAATCGCCGCCATCTCCGCCACTAGCTCCGACCCTCCTTTCCGGCACATTGTTACCAACGTCGCCGCCGCGCTTTCCCTTGTGGTATCCGCTCCTTCCCTCATCAACTCCCCTAAAACCCGTATCAGGCCAAATGCCGCGGAAACCGCCATAAGCCCTCCTCTCCTGACAACTGCTTCCACAACAGCCACTGACTCCTCCGGCAAGTCTCGGAATGAATCTCCGGCGGCTTCCACTACCCCAGCTTCGATGAACCTCCCCACGTTCTCCCTCTCCGCGGCCAGGTTCATGATCGCCACGAGCGCGTCTCTCTTAGAACTAGTAGGGCCTTGTTTAGCAAGGTCGACTAATCCACTAACAACACGTGCCTTTCTTCCAAGTCTTCTCCTGTAGGTCGAGACGCTAGCCAAACTGTACAGAGTCGCAGCGGCGTTAGCCTTAGCCTCCCACGTGGCACCTGAACGCAGGACCTCAATGACGCCGTTCAAAGCTCCGTCAGTTTCCATGATTTTGGTTTTATTCTGTTCCAGAATAGAGAGGTTAAGGATGGTCGTCACTGCATTTATCTGAAGGCTAGGGGACTCGCTGCGTCCTAGGTATCGCACCAGCTTCGGTATGGCTCCTGCCTCGGCTATGCAGGCTCTGGCCACCGAGTCCGACTTTGCAAGCGCCCTCAGCTCAAAAACCACACCATTTGCATCTACTACGGAGAGCTTTTCGATCAGAAACGAAACCATCATGCTCGTAAACTCCTTGCACGGCTTAACGTCTTCTCCGCCGCCGTCTCCGTATAACTCAAAGGGTATCTTCTGATCACGACACCACATGACGATCAGGTTCTTCAGAGCACGGTTGGGTATGAGGTTGGTGTGCTTGAGGACTTGCCCTGTTTTAGGACAGCTGCTGTGACCTGACTGGATCCAGAGATCGATCGACTCCCGATCGTAAGTCTGACCGGTAGAGACAACCACAGGATCACGCATTAGCTCGAGCGTAATTGGGCACCGGAAGTCCGCCGGGATGTTAGCATCTGACAAAGACTTGAAACGGCGGAAATCCGGAGGCGGTGATGGCGTAGTGGAGGGACCGTAAAGGACGCACTTTGAGTAACGCACGAGTCCGATAAGATTGGCGGCTGTTGATTTGGATCTGTCGTCGATCTGATCATGGCTTTCATCTTCTAATCTTTGGATTTCGTCCGTTAAACTAGCGGAATCGGAAAACCCTAAGTCGTTGAAAATTTGGATTAGAGTAGCCTGATCTGGGGATATCTGGTGCTTGATTCCGTCGATTATATCGGTCACGTTTCGACGCAGAGCATCGTCTCTTGGATCAATAAACTGAATCGAACCTGAGCATTGTTTTCTGAGGAGAAAGATGAGATCTTGGGAGTCTTCGCTAAGGGCAAGTTCATGATCGGGTAATATATCGACAACAGTTGATAAATCATTGACGAGCTCGTGAAAACTAAAGGAAACTTGATCGATCTGCATGAGTAACCAAAACCTACTAGCTCTCCAGCAATCATCAATCAAAGACTTGATACGTTGCATCACAATTTGCATTTCCTCGAAACAGAGCTGAGCAGATTGCGAGTAAACCGCGTTGGATCGAAGAAGAAGCTCATCGAGAAGAGAAGCCAATATCTTCACTTTGCGTATGATAGATAGAGAATTGCGGCGGAGGATGAAGCGGAGAGGCTGCATAGAAGAAATCTCAAGAGAAGCGAGAAACAGAGACCGAGTTAATTTAGCATCTGAAAGCTTCGGAGAATCAGCGACCAACGGCCGCCGTTTTCTAGCCGGAAAAGCTTCAAGAGTAACAGCCATATGAATATATCTATGAATGGAGACTACAAAGCTTTTCGAACAATGATGTTCAGAAGATTGAAAATGAAGGAGGAAGAAGAAAGAGTTTAGCTGAAGTCGTTGGTATTGGTTAAGACAGAGAAGAGAGAAAGCTGGCGTTTCACTTTCTTTAGCCGCAAGCATTATTTTAATTATTGATTAATTAGGAAATAATTAATGGTAGTGTAACGGAAGAAGAAACGACGGTGGACGGAGCCGTCAGAAGCAAAGTCAGTCGCCATAAAGGACAAAGCCGCCTTACATACAAGTCGGAAGGTCAAACATTCCTTCTTTTTTTGACTTTTTCTCCCATCAAAATGTCTTCTTACATTTTGTTTTGTTTTGTTTTTCATTAATAGTGTTATAATATGCTTTTTTATTGACCCAAATTAACCCAACTTGACTCTGTTTGGTTTGTTCTTCCCTATTTAAGATGTTAAAATATAAACACACACGCCTCGTGAGTTGTGGAGCATCAATGCATTATAAAAATACAAGAAATGTAATAATGAAGATAAGGTCTTCATTTTGATGAGATCATTCTGCAAAATAGTTGGTACAACAAGAGAATTGATTTGGTCTTTCTTATTTAAACAATTACTCCATAACTAATCAGTCTTGTTTTATATTTCATAAAATGAATCCGCTCTACTGGCTTTCTCCACTTTTTTTGTGAATTATTGATTTCTTTTCGTAATATAATAATGTTTCTGCTCCCTTTCTTTTAAATTACTAGTTTCACGTAAAAGCACTCTATGATATGTTTGCATTTAAAATAATAATACTAAGATTTTAAATTCACATAGTAAAGGTCTTACTTACCCATTCAATTTTCATTTTAAGAAAACTTTATATCATTTAAATTTATCTAAATCATATGCTGACATGAGTGAATAATTCTTATAGAAATTTGAATATTCTTTTTTCTAATAGGAAAAGAGCCCACTGGACAATTTTTGAGGGCTCATAAACAATATTGGGCTTTTGTGAGATAATTTGGCCCCAAGGCCTAATATTGAATATCTATAAATAATTGGGCCATTAAATGTATGGCTTAACTACTAAACTATCGTTTATTGGGCTTTACGTAGTATATATATAAAATTTGTCCGTACACTCAAATAGATTTCCAAGGTCTTATCAGATCTTTTTTTTTTTTTTTTTTTNATTTTTTTTTTTTTTTTTTTTTTTTGCGGTTTAGCTTTTTGTTTTCTTTATCAGGTTTGTTAATTTAATCTACTATGTTTGATAGTTAGAGATCAAACTCTGTGTATCAAATCCATTAATTCGATCATTTTAACAACCACACTATTCTATATTTTTGAACACTCAATAGTCTGATGTTTCAGATTACAAGTTTTATTTTATATTTATATTCTCATCTTCAAAAGTTGTATTCACTAACACACACATATTATTTGTTTTTTTTTTTCTTTCTTTTTATATATTAATGGTAAGCAAGTTCACGATCAATTAAGCGTGAAGCTTTCAGCTTTGTCATCGATGATCTGTTTTTATAATATGTACTATATATAATAATTAAGAAATGGACATTAAACTAGTTTAAAATGTACATCACCGCTTAATAATTTGTAAGGAAGAAGACAAAATTCTCCCACTTATGCTGACTCACACTGCATACTCAACACAATTTTAAACTCATCAAAATATGATCTCAACGACTATTTTATGAAAGAAAGTTCAAATCAATAATATAAGTAAATAATGCATAAGAAGCAGAGTATTGAAGAGATATCAATATCGTGGTATCGTCAGACCAAACATTTATGATACAACTACTATTCTCAAATTTAATACTATCTCCTATATTTGAACCTGGACGCATAATCCGTTTATTTGGAACACATTTTAAGACACAATAAATGAATATATATATATATATATATATATATTCTGGAGTATATAGCAAATAAATTGTTTTAAAAAAAAAGAATGTATAGAATTGAAGGAAGGTTTGAGAAGATGGATAAGCAGGAACCAAACATGTTCTCATGTCCATTGGACCATAACTTTAATAATATGTTCCCTTCAGCTTATCTTCAATTATCACAAATAACATAATAATCTTAATTAGTATCGATTCTTTATAGTATGGTTACATTATTATCATCCAAAGTTTGTATAGGATTACGTGGTTAACATTTACGAATTGTAGAAAGTTTACTAATTAAAAAGTCCAAACCGTTGATGTCATATCAGATTTTTTCTTTAGTTTTGTCTTTTATTATAATGCATACGACTTTGAAATAATTTATGGCATTAATTAACCAAATTTGGCTACTGCGTGACGTTTCCTTGCTTCTTAAAATGTTGTATTATATTCACGAATAAATATGTTGACGATAACATTTCACTTGTAAGATTTAATCTATAAAATGCTTAAAATTGGTCGTAAGAATATTCTGCAAGACAAACGAGAGGGATGTCGACCTAATTTATAATTTCTTTATTCTCGATAGAGTCATGTGTCTATTACGATCAAAAATAAAGAAATGCAATTTGTTAGGTACTTAAGTTAATTACGTAACGGGATATAAGATAGATCAATAGAAGGATCGATACTAGTCGATTTACAAGTTACAACCTTAATATAACTTGGATGGACAAATAATATCATACGTAGAAGAAAGGCTCTCATAAATTTGCTATAAGTAGATTTATTAGGATTAATTTAAATCATATAGATTATATATAGTCGTCATCAGAACATATTTTAGAATCTTGATTATGACAAAGCTTACGTGAGATATCAACTACTTATTTTTCTTTTACACAATATCTCTTCATTTTTCTTGCATTACGTGTTTATAATATTGTCCTCGTATTCCATTTTCGTTTTTAATTCAAAGATTCCTGAGTCTCGTGCTCTCTGTTTACAAAATCACTAATTGAATTTTCTTGGTATTCACCATTCAGAATACGATTCCAGTTTCAACTGCACTACTTCTTTTTTTTTTTTTCCATCTAAACACAATTTTTATAAAAAAAATCAGATATTACATTATTCACGCAGAAATTTGAGCCTCCTATATATAAATTTTTTATATCTGCCTCTGAGTGTTGTCGTAAAATGGGTTACAATTTAGGTCATAGAAATAGTCGAATTTTGCATGTGATATAGGAAATAACAAACGATATAATTTATCTCGAAGATGTAGATATTTAGTTTGGACAACCTTTCAAACCAACGAAAGAAATAGGGCAATTATTTTGATCCTCTTATATTTTTATAGAAATAATGTCCGAGCCAACCTTGATTTGATTATTATACAACGAGCTTCTCTGAAGCAGCAGCATAAGAAACAAAATATCCAATGAAATCGTACATCACTATTATTATTTTTGTCAAGTTTCGTACATTATTCACGCGGTGATTGACTGTTTGTTTTTGTATTTGCAATATATATAAATGTAAAAAGAAAAATGTGGTATGTGTAGAATTAGGTACAGCATGATAGTGAATATAAGAACGTAAGAAGATAAATAGTCAAATGTATTAAAGATAATATTGTGTGTTTTCGAAAACTTACAAAAAGAATTAAAAATTGAAATTGATGTATGTTTTGTTTCATGCCGTGTATGCGGTGGGTAGATCACGTGTTACCTCCTATCAAATCGACACAACATTTAGCTTATTTTCGGGATTATATCTCAACCACAACTCCGAAGATTAAATTTTTACATTCTATTACCATTACTTATATTTACACTTTTTTTTGTCTGATATGTTTATAGAAACAAGAAAAACCTCAAAGTTACAAAAGATCTGAAATCATAAACTTCTTTTTTTAAATTACGAGCAAATAAATCCACTTGAAAAATTACATGAAAAGAGAAATATCTATACAAATTATTCAGTCTCAATTTTTTTTTCAAATATGTGTATATATATATACATACAAATATAAAATAAATAAATTTGAGACATATAAGTAAGATGAATGCCGAATATGTGTGGTCTAGTGGTAGTGGTCATTTTAGCATTTATCAGGCATCAGAGTCCGATTTTTTTCTGATGCAAAAAGAAGAAAAAATTAGGGATTTTATAATATGTAATTTGACTATAAATCAAGTTTTATCAATTCAATTATAATAGTAAGGTCGACAAAAAAAAAAAAAAGTAAGATGAGTAAATAAGATAGAACATGAATTCACGACTCGATCTAGTTAAAAACTGCACTTAATATGTCTAAACTGTGTTAAATATGAATTCTCACATCTTTCATACTTTTTTATTATTTTATACTTTTTTATTATTTTATACTTTTTTATTATTTTAATAATTTTTAATGGTAAAAAATTTATCTTGTATAATAACTGTTTTGGTTACTCAACACGTGTAAAATAAAAGTAGTTGACGTGTAGAAAGAGATGTTGTTAATCACCATTAAACAAATAGATGAATTGGTCCATATATTTACTCTTTATGTTATGAGAGAAAGTTAATGAAATGGAAGTATCTACTCTTCATCGAATTATGAATAGCTTTGTCAAACAAGAAAATAATATACATCTGAAATAAGATTATCAAGTAAAGATTATAGCAGTAGGCAGGCAGTAGCCGAAGATACGAATATATGTAAAAAATATTCTCTCCGGCCAGAACCTTCGGAGATACCACAAAACTAACGATACACGTGTTTGGTTCTTATTCAACTTTATTATTATTTCATTTAAGGGAAAAAGAAAGAATATGACATAAAAACCCTCGCCTGCAACCTCAAAGACAAGTAGTATATATGGAAGAAGTCGATACAGAACTCAACTTATCTGTAATCCAAAAAATCTCTCTATCTCTCTCTCTCACTATTTATCAGATATCGTCCGTAAAGCATCCGTAAATATCAGTAACCTATCCATTGTTCGTATCTGTTGTCTCAAAAATGATATCTCCCTTTGTCTCCTTCTATTAACAAAAGAGTTAATTATTGGTGCTTAATTTGTCTCCAATGGTAACGCAGAATCATAGGTGTAGTGTGTGTACCTGAAGAAGATGGAAGAAGAGGCGGCTCAGAGAAAGCGAGGAGGTGTCGTGTTGGGGAAGTACGAGGTTGGGAGGGTGGTTGGATGTGGTGCCTTCGCTAAAGTATATCACGGCAGGACTATTGGGACCGGTCAGAGCGTTGCCATCAAAGTGGTCAGCAAGCAACGGCTCATCAAAGGAGGCCTTAACCCTAACAACGTCAAGAGGGAGATCTCTATCATGCACCGTCTCCGTCATCCTTCTATTGTGCGCCTTCACGAGGTCCTTGCCACCAAATCCAAAATCTTCTTCGTCATGGAATTCGCTAAAGGTGGTGAGCTCTTCGCTAAGGTTTCCAAAGGCAGATTCTGCGAAGATCTTAGCCGTCGTTATTTCCAGCAGCTCATCTCCGCCGTCGGTTATTGCCATTCTCGTGGCATCTTTCACCGTGATCTCAAGCCTGAGAATCTCCTCCTCGACGACAAGCTTGATCTGAAGATCACCGATTTCGGACTTAGTGCCCTAACCGATCAGATCCGACCCGACGGTCTCCTCCACACCCTTTGCGGTACACCTGCTTACGTCGCTCCGGAAGTTCTGGCTAAGAAAGGCTACGACGGTGCTAAAATCGATATCTGGTCATGCGGAGTCATTCTCTTCGTCCTCAACGCCGGTTATCTTCCTTTCAACGACCATAACCTCATGGTCATGTATCGTAAGATTTACAATGGAGAATTTCGCATCCCCAAATGGACCTCTCCCGATCTCCGGCGACTTCTGTCTCGTCTTCTCGACACGAATCCGCAATCCAGGATCACAATTGAAGAGATCATCAACGATCCCTGGTTCAAACACGGAGGATACGATGACCGATTGTCGAGATTCCACCTCGAGGACTCCGATTTGAAACTCCCGTCAAGTGAGGAAGGAAGCAGGCGGATGAACGCATTCGACATCATCTCGGGATCTCCAGGTTTCAATCTCTCCGGTCTATTCGGCGACGCGAGAACGTACGACAGACCGGAGCGGTTCGTGTCGTCGTGGACGGCGGAGAAGGTGATGGAGAAGATGGAGGAGAAGGTGGCAGCGGAGAAACTGACGGTGGCGAAGAAAGAGGAATGGGGGATGAAAGTTGAAGGGCAAAATGGTAATTTCGCAATGGTGATAGAGATAAATCAGCTAACGGAGGAGATGGTGATGGTGGAGGTGAGGAAGAGACAAAGAGCCACTGCTGCTTCTAATGCATCTGGACCAGATCTTTGGACAGATACACTCAGGCCTTTCCTTCTCCACAACATTGTGTCTCAACACAACCCATAACCTCAATATCTCCTGGGTTTTCTGTAATTATTTTTTGCCCCGGTGATTTCTCTATCTATCTAACTAACAGTTTTTTACTCACCAAGTGTGTATCCAAATCGTATGCCTAGTCATAATTTGTTGATATAATAAAATTCCAAAAAAAGTTCATTGCCTATTGATGATCAAACCCTCTCTTTCCTTACTAGTAACGTACGGAGGATGTCAAGCATTCATTATGTGTATAAAACACTCCTACTTATGTCTTTACCATTACTTCACGATTTGAACACTACTTGTTACACGAACATGTAAGTTGAGACAACCACATAATATATGACAAATCTTTTTAATGAGTGCATTCATTATGCGACCTTACAATTTTATGCATCGTTAACAAGCTAAAATGTTGTGCCAATCAATATTAATTTTTAGGATAATAGAAATCCAAGAAAAAGAAAAAGAAAGGTAACAATGTCAATGGATGAAAGCCAACTGTCCAGATTGGAGCCATGAACTAATTGAAACTGCATTTACCTTTTTGATAAGTTAAGAGGTTGTCCTTATCATATCACTGTGTTTATATTTTATAATTAGTGGCCTTTAATTAATCTTATCGCATGTGGTATTTACATCAATGATTCTCATCAATAATTCTAATTACATGGTACCCACATTCAATCCATTATGCAATAATAATAATTCCTCTTTCCTAGCTGTAATTATTACTGAATTTAACTTCACACTTTCGATGCAATAATTTTGTAGGCTCCACCGTCTGTATTTATCCATTTTACCCTACACAATCACATCTTACACTTTTTAAGCGCTTCTTATCATAATCTTTATTACTTAGTTGTGAATTATATGGAACTAATAACATGTGTTGAATAGAAAATAAAAAGTATAATTGTATAGAAACCACAAAGGCGAAAAATGTGACGAGACGGGTACGTTGGTAAGGTTAAAAGAGTCTAAAACTGGATGTTTTCCTTGGTGCTTCTTCAATCCAATATGTTGGCCCACTAAAAGAAGTGGATTAAGCAAAACCCCACGAAATACTCTGCACTCATCTATTATTAAAGGTTATGATTTGACCAAGTGATAAATACATGGTGTATATTCAATTCGATTATGGGCCGAGTATGGTCCACTGGAGGCCATAAATTCAATGAGCTTGTCCCTTGTAGTCGCTGTTTTCAAATCGGGCCAATCAGAATCATCTAACCATTACAAGTCCATGTATGAACACGACTCTTACCATTGGATTCTTTCTTTCACAAAGTCATCTGAGAACACACCATTACCAAATTATGACGTTAACTGATTCCCCTATACATCTTTGACTTTGTTAACACATATCGTTGGATTATTTAATTTGAGGCCCAATTTATTTATTTATTTTGATAATCAGAGATCTATTTCATTTCATTATTTTCCTCAGTTTAACATAATGTTCTTGCACATATAATGTACCTCGAAAACAAAAACGTTGTAAGATGAGACACTCAAAAGAAAACACACAAACTAAAACACATTGCCAACAAAAAAGGAAAGAAAGAAAAGGTACAGAATGATAAAGAACAGAATATGTTTCAGTGCCAGGACAATACAATGTCCATAAGAGCCGGCCTCATACTCTCCTTCACGACTCTTTTATACTCCGCCGTATCCCCACCGCTCTTCTTCAGCACCACCATGTGAAAGCTCGGCGCAATCTCAAACACCTCTGCTTCCACCACTGCAGCCTCAGCCACCATCTTCACCTTCCATCCTTGTTCCTTCTTTATCACTTTCATCTTGTGCTCCTTCCCTATCTCCACCAGCTTCTCTGTTATCTCAGACGCCTCTCTATTCGATGTAAACCTCATCTCCTCCTTCTCCTCTTCTTTCTCGAACAGCCCTGACAGATCAAACCCTGTCGACAGCGATATTATCTCAAACGCATTCAGGTTGATGCACCGCTTTTTTTCCTTCTCTGCACTTACATTTGCGCTTTCCTCTGCATCCACTTCTATCTCTTCATCAACTGATTCTTTCTGCTCTTGCAGGCCTTTCCGAAACCAGGAGCTCTGCATTATCTTCTCAATTGATATTCTCGTATTTGGGTTAGGATCCAAGATCCTCTTCAGCAATCTCCTTGCCCCCGGAGCAAACCCGCTGGGGAACTTGACCTCGGCTTTACCAATCTTTTTATACAGCTCCATCAGATTCGAATCACGGAAAGGGAGATACCCCGCAAGCAAGACAAACAATATCACTCCACAGGACCACACATCCGCTTTACAGCCATCATACCCTTTCCTGCTTATTACCTCTGGTGCAACATATGCAGGGGTTCCACACGTCGTGTGCAACAACCCATCTTGCCTTCTAGAGTCAGCAAGAGCGCTCAGACCAAAATCAGACACCTTCAGATTTCCTTCCTCATCCACCAACAGATTCTCTGGCTTCAAGTCCCTGTGGCAAACTCCACGGCTGTGACAGTAGTCAACAGCATGTACAAGCTGTTGAAAGTATTTTCTTGCAACGTCTTCTTTCAGCTTCCCGCTTGACACTTTGTCGAACAGCTCGCCACCCTTAACGTACTCCATTACGAAGTAGATATTAGATTTTGTGGCCATCACTTCATGGAGCTCGACGATATTTGGATGCTTCAAGAGTTTCATGACTGAGATCTCTCGCTTAATCTGCTCGTTCATACCAACTTTCAAGACTCTTTCTTTGTCGATGACCTTAACAGCAACATTGTCACCAGTTTTCAAATTCCTCGCATGGTAAACCTTTGCAAAAGTACCCTGACCAAGTAACCTCCCAACCTCATAACGAAGCATCAGCACAGACCCTTTCTTCTCCATTGCCTCGCAGATTGACTTAGAGCACTATTACACACTATTAAAATATAACAACAGCCTACAATATACTAACGGAGGTTGATGAACTCAAGAGCAGCCGAGGAGATAATCAACCATCTTCACAAAGATCATGCATCCATGTGGCGTTTTTCCTACCATAGTGAGAAGAAGAAGACGAAGACTGGAAGGTGTGGAAGGAGGGGTGAAGGGTGGTGCGGTTAAGAAAGCGAGTCTGGCGAGGGAAGAGCGACAACAACGGCCCAAAGGGAGAAGGGATCTCTGAGGCTGTAGAGCACTTGTGTTCAGCTTTTAAATACATGTTTCTGCATTCCCTGGTTTCCAAATTGTACACTCTTTGATTTTCCCTTAGAACAACAACAACCTCAACCTGAAATAGAGATGAATATGAGATACTATATAAATTTTGGCCTAACACTAGGAATCGAACACCAAAACCAACACACAGAGGATTTTCGAAGCGAATAAAAAGTAGATCGACCTAGGAACAGATAAAATCAAGCAGATATTCAGGATTTTGCATTTCCATTATAGAAAACCTAGATTTGTAAGTTGGCACGAATCGGAGATCCATTCAAAAGAGACAAGCCAGATGGAGGCAAATTCTAAAAGAAACCATAGGACTAAACCCAATCTGGAAGCAGAAGAGAAGAAATGTAGAAGAAGAAGAAGTACCTGAAATCAAAATATGGAGAGAGCGAGAGGAGGAAACTGGAAAAGCTAAAGCTGCCACAAAAGAAAAGTAATAGAAAGAGGTGAAACGTTAGAGGAGGTTATATTAATAAATAATATATGGGCGGCCAAAAAACCAAACAAGTTGAAGCCAATGGGATGGATTAGCGAAAATGGCATTATCCTAATCATTTTCTAATTTTAATCAGAGAAACAGCCAACCTCTTGTGTTGTCATTTGGCCCGTTGCTAACCTCTCTCTTTTTTTTTTTTTTTGGGGAAATTGCTTACTTGTTTCTTCTTCTGTAATTTTGCTTTTAATTATTTATATATTAATCCAGTTGGTTTCCGTTTCATTAAAATACGTTATCACTTCTTATCTTTCATCATTACACACTAACCATGTTTTGCTTTTTGTCTTTTTAAAAATAGATGAAGAAGATATCTCAAGTTGATTTGTACCATTGAGTAGGTGACACATAAGCGAGAATATCCTCTAAAGGTTACCACACCTGTCGGACATTCATTCGTTTGTAGGCTGGAACACAAAACAGCTTGGCTCTCCTGTACATGAATCAAAGGGCGTTGGTTTTCTAACATTTTGTTTTTGTTTTTGAAAGATCAAATTAGAAATGGGCCAATATAATGGACCCAAAGCCCCCCCATAATTCATCAGTTTAGTTTACAAGTTAGCAACAAGCATGCATGTGTACAAATGCAGACCAGCATCAGGTGGTCATCTTTACGAATCAGCCACTGCGTCCAGGACAGGAATGTAGTGGGTGGCTGGACCTGGACAGACCCGGAGGATAGAACACACGTCTTTCTTTTCCAAGAACTTCTCCAAATCCGCAAGCATCAGAGGCCCGTATTCAAATACCAGCTTCTTGCACTTTTCAACATCATTCAAAATCATCATCAGATCCATGAAATGATCACAGCCAAAGGATGGCAAAATTCTTAGCTTAAGAAATTCTTCGAGATTTACAGGCATTGTTTAGTTATCTACCTTGTCTTGGTAATTGTTTAGCGACTTGCATTCCTTCAATAGTAAGCGAATTATCTTCAGCTGCAAGATTTCATAGACAAAAGAAAAGTCTTTAGCAATATCTCACTTGAGTATTCAAAGTAATAGTTTGAGAATAGGAGAGGAAGGTGCAAACCTTAGTCTGCGGATCCTTGAGTTTGGTGATAGCCTCTGAGACAGTCTGGCGGCAAGCCTCGCAGTTTCCTTCATGGACATCTGAAGGAAGGGCTGTGACTGCTCGACAGAGGTTAAGCTTTTTGCAGATCTGGTCTGATTTCATAACAGAGATTTGTGTGAAGAAAATTTGGGTATAATGATCTACCATTGAAAGACACTGCATCAAAGAGAAAGAAAATTAGAAAGAAAGCAAAACGCAAGCAAAGAAGTCAATGGAGAAACCTGTTTTTTGAGAGGAGGAATCTGAGAGCAGCTCATATGAAGCGCTTCAACGAGTTCATTCTGGTTGTCGTCGTCTTGGAGGTAATCAATGACTAGCTTAACATACTTGTCACACATCTCACAAACTTGGTTCTCATGTGCTGATTCTGCACATTAGAAACAATCAGTTAGACAGGAGACTAGAGATGTAAAGGTGCAGCTTCTTTAAGAAGAACACAATAAACATATCATATATGAAAAAAGATAACAAAGTGGTTGGTGAATATAAACTCATATATATCAGATTCAACTGCTGCAATGAATAATAACAAGATCGAATTATAATAAATTGTTTGGATTCAAATGCAAACATAATTGTTTATGTATAGAAAGAGAGCACGAATGTCAACTTGCCGAGAAGAATCGGGTTTTTTGTAGCATGAGAAGCCCAGGTCAACCCCAAGAAGAAGAGGACTACCACTCCAAATCTACCGCCCATGATTCCTGAAATTATATATAACTCTATATTAAATCAAAACCCAATTTATGAGATTGTCGCCAAATTCCAGAAACAAATAGTTAACATAGAATTTGGGGATCCAATTCCGAGCACCAGAAATTTTGGCATCAATAATAATCAGGTAGAAACAAGTAAATCTTAAACTAAGGTTTTGCAGATACAAGATCATCAGGATGCAAATTGAGGTGCTTAAAAGATATAATTCGACTTCACAAACACAAACGCATACGTATAGACGAAAAAAAGTATCCATAGATCATCTTCTCACCTTTCGATATATAACAAATGATAAGAGAGAAAGCTTACACGAAGAATTTGGGACTGTTTAGATCGATGAATGTTAGAGATCAGCCGATGGGTCTTCGATGCTCAATTTTTTTGCCCCTCCAAATAGAAATGCACAGGCGCTTTCAAAGTAAGCAAGACTCTCTCGTTGAGCCTTTAATAATAAAACTAGTGATTATTTTTTTATTTATATAGTTCCTAGACCCGATATTTTGAATGTTGTTTTAGAGATCCAAAATACGAACCAAAATTAATATGAATTAGAGAAACCAAACACAATAAATTATCATAAATCTGTGTATTTGAAAAACCAAACCTAAACTTGAACCCGAACCAAATCAAAAACAAATTTTTTTAGAGTTTTTCAATTAAATCTCTTTTAATTTTAAATTTTTATATATAATTATCTGAATCCAAACTTGATCTATACCGGACCAAACTCTATCTAAACAATAAAAATATTTGGATAAATCTTAAATCAAAATAAGAAAATATCGAATTAGATGAACCGAACTCGATTGAATACCAAAATGTATCCTAAATCTATATACCCGGAAAATCGAATCCAAACCAGAACCGGAACCGAACCAAATTTGTAACCAATTTTTTTTTAGCTTTTTAAATGTTTTTTCATTAAAATTTTATTAATTTAGATTTTTAAAATAAATATTTGTAACAAAATCTAACTCAAACCTATTTTTAAGGGTAGTTATGAACTATATGTTAAATTTTATCATAAAATTTAAAACATTATCTAAATAAGAGTGTCTCCCACTTTAATATATAAGACTAGGATTATACCTGCGTTATAACGCAGAATTTGATTGTTTTAATTGGTTTTTTTAACCGTGTTTATTTAGCTTGTTAGACCTGTGCTGATATTTTAAAATATTATTTTCAAAATATTGTTTTAGAGACCTGAAACCCGAATCAAAATCGATCTAAATTAAAGAAACTGAACCCGACAAAATAACCAAATGGATCCTAAATCTATGTATCCAAAAAACCAAATCCGATCTTGAACCGAAACCAAATCAAGAACCAAATTTCTATTAATTTTTTGATTTTTAGCCTTTTAAATATTTTTTCATTAAATATTTATTAATTTAAATTTTTAAAATAAATATCTGCAACAAAACCTATCTCAAACATATTTTTAAGGGTTGTTATGAACTATATGTTAATTTTTATCCTAAAGTTTATAACATAGTCAAAATGAAAGTGTCTCCCGCTTTAATATATAAGACTAGGATTATACCCACGTTATAACGCGATATTCGATTGTTTTGATTGGTTTTCTAAATCGCATTTATTTAGTTTGTTAAACTCGTGTTGATATTTTAAAATATTTTTTTCGAATTGTTGTTTTTTCCGAACTGAAATTGATCTAAATTAGAGAAACCAAACCGACAATATATCCAAATGGGTCCTAAATCTATGTATTCGGAAAATCAAATCCGAAGCAGGACCGAAATCAAATCAAGAATCAATTTTTTTTGCTTTTTAGAGTTTGTCTATTACTTTTTTAAATTTTGAAATTTTATATAAAATATCTGATCAAGAGCTCGGTTTATACCGAACTAAAGTAGATGAACTAAATCCGACAAAATACCAAAATGTTTCCTAAATATATGTATCTGGGACATTGAATCCAACCCGTACCGAAACCGAATCAATAACCGATATATATATTTTTATATTAAATTTTAACTTTTAAAACTTTTTATATTTTTAAATTTTATATAAAATATCTGATCTAGAGCTCGATCTATACCGAACTAAATTAGATGAACCGAATCCGACAAAATACCAAAATGTTTCCTAAATATATGTATATGGAACATTGAATCCAACCCGTACCGAAACTGAATCAATAACCGGTATATTTTTTAAAAATTTTAACTTCTTAAATTTTTTCCATTAAATTTTATTAATTTTGAATTTTTGTATTAAAATCTGTAACAAAATCTATCTTAACATATTTTTAAGGGTTGTTACTAACCTTAGGTTAAATTTTATCATAAAGTTTAAAACATAATCTAAATGAAATTGTCTCCCGCTTTAATATATAAGACTAGGATTATACCCACTCTATAGTGTGAGATTTGATAGTTTTTTTTTCAACTTTTGTTCATTTAGTTTTTCAGATCCGTGTTGATGTTTTGAATATTATTTTTGAAATGTTGTTTTAGAGGTACTAAACCCAAACCGAAATAAACCTGAAATAGAGGAGCCGAACTAGGCAAATTACCCAAATATATCCTAAATCTATATATATGAAAAACTAACCTAACTCGAATCAAAACAAAATCAATAACCA
>OVAX01002673.1:0-26932 GCA_900406405.1 Lepidium africanum | reverse complement strand
GGATTGACTCTTTCTGTATTGCAATGATGATAATGCAGTAGGATATTTGAGATAGTAAAAAGTTTGCATCACCGAGCTCGAGAGAGCTTCAATGGCGAATTGGCGATAACATATATGTGAGTCCTTTTAAGAAAGTATCTTAAGATTCAAGTAAATACTTTCATTAATATGTCTTTATGTTGAGAATTATGGAGTTTCCCTCTAATGATTCCGATGATTTAAGGTTAGAAGAAAGTAAAACTTCGAGTTCAGAGATCTTCTGTTAATGCAGTTTTTGTGATTGATACTCTTCAAAACCTTGTTTCAGAGATTGAATCACAAAGTTTGAAATTCAGTTTCACTATTCTTCTGATTATGGACGAGAACTTCGAAAAAAAAATGCTTTGTTTTGTTGGGTTTGTCTCTTTTGAAGATGAAAAAGAATGGAGAATGGTGGCCAGTATGATAATGGAAGGTTCAAGGTGGATTATTTGAAAGGAGCACAATCGATGGTAAGAAGAAGGTTTTGGTATATGTTGAGATGTATTTATGTGGTGAGTGAAGAAGCTAAGTGAATAATGTTTTGTTACAATAGAATAAAATGCCATCAGATAAAGGAGCAACATAATGCACTGGTGATGAACAAGAAGATCATGTCCATTCTTGCAGAGAGAGACGCAGTTGTACATGAAAGGAATCAAGCAGTCTCTGTAAAAAAGGAAGCAATAGCAGCAAGGGATGAAACACTTCAGCAACGAGACAAAGCTCTCTGTGAAAGAGACAAAGATTTGATTGAGAGAGACAATGCATTGCACTTCAACACCATGAAAATACTCTCACAAACTTGAAGCCTTCCCTTTAACGACTATTCCGCCTAATGTGACTAACACGAAGGTTAGCAAAAAGAAAAAAAAAGACATTAAGATTGGTAGTTAAAGTTAAAGTAAGTTACAAGGTTATTAAGCTTCATATGTCTTTTCCATTATGTTTCTTGCATTGTTTCAGTTCTGTTTTCTTTAATTTTAGGTTACATTATGTTCTTTGTTTATGGACTAAGCTTGCTTCTATCTTTTTCTGAGTTTTTTGTGTTTAGTTTAATTTAAAGTTTGACTATATACAAATAAATTAAGACTGGATTTGAAACCTATAAATTATCAGAGAATCCAATATTAAACTAACAAAACCACAAAACAAACGTTAATGACCATAATTTAGAGTTTCTAGAGACCATGGTCATGATAATAAAAAGACTGCAAATTGTAATGCCGATTACTCCTGGACCATTCATCACACAAACAAAAAATGTTGATTTAGATTTATATGAATTTATTAGAATGCTTTTCATAAATATGATCAGTAGCTCAATTGGTTTAACGCGTTCGAAAGCTAAAGTCGTGGGTTCGATAATATTATAGCTATGGCCCGGTAGTCCGCTATCCTTAGTGGACCGGGTCTGGACATCTATATTAGATCCGCAGTCCCAGTCCAGCAAAAAATAAAAGTTTTGTGGGTTTGGGGCCGTTGGACGGGGGCCGCCCGTTTGACATAGTAATGCTTGAGCATGTAGGTTTCTCAGCTTGTGGCATCAATACACGCACTCTCGCTGCTTCTCAGTCTACGCTATCAAAAGCCTCCGTACAAAAAGAATGAAAAGACTAGTTACAACTTATGTTCGTTCTATATCTTCAATCTTTTTAAATTCTTCTATTACTCGCTTGTTGCAAATAGAACAAGACCTTACTAGTCACCAGTAATCTTTACATGAGCAGATGCCCGCAACAAAATGGTGGAATCGTTTTGTGTCTCTGAGGACTATGACTCTTCCAGTTACTTGCGATACAACCTTCATCCATGAATGGCAGTCTGCACATACTCTGAGATTCTTGGTAACCCTAACTGGAACGCCTTTACCTGTATGAATTAAGGAGTAGGTTGTGGCGAGTCTCTCGCTATGTCCACAAACCCAAGCTGCCTTAGTTTCTTCATCAACATCATGAAGCACTACGCTTGTATTAGGAGAATAACCAAACATTTCAATTGCTTCTTGTAGTTCTGTCCATACTTTCTTATACTCATCTGAATTACGAAACTCGTATCCACCTCCTGCAACAAAGATTTGAATCTTATCTTTAACTTGTACCCAACTGCAACCAGCTTCCTTTTTGATCCCTCTTTGTTTCATCATCTCTCGGATCTTATCCACATTGTCCCACATCTTTGCATCGGCATAAATGTTAGAAACCATAACATAGTTCCCTGGGTTATGAGGTTCAAGAACAAACAACTCCTTTGCTGCAATCTCTCCCACTGAAACATTCCTGTGGAGCCTGCAAGAGCTGAGCAGTGATCCCCAAATGGATGCACTTGGCTTAAATGGCATTGTTTCTATTACCTTGACTGCTTCCGCGATTTTACCAGCTCTGCCCAAAATGTCAACCACACAAGCATAATGCTCCAAGGTTGGTGAAATTCTGAATTCGGTTTTCATGCGTTCAAACAAACTCAGACCATATTCTGTGAGTCCTGTATCGCTGCACCCAGATAACAAAGCAACAAAGGTAATCCCATCTGGTGCAACACCTGACTCTATCATCCGATCAAACAGATCTAATACTTCTTCGATTATTCCGTTGATTGCGTAACAGTTTAGCATTGTGTTCCATGTAGTCAAATCCTTAGTTGACATCCCATCAAAGATTCTCCGGGAATATTCAACCTCGCCGCATTTCCCATACATGTCCATCAATGAATTAAGCAATGGAACATCAGGTTTCTCTTTCGTTTTCAGAATTCGTGCATGAATTTCTTTCCCGGTGAGGAGGGCAGCGACACGCGAACAAGCGGGCAATATTGTCGTCAGTGTCGCCCAACTAAAACCGATCATTTCTTCCTGCATCTTTCTGAACAGATTAAACATCTCGTGAACCCGAACTTTTTTGCTGAGTATCAAAATTAAAGAATTCCAAGTAGCAATGTTCCTCTCAGACATTCCAGCGAACAATTTGCGTGCATCTTCAAATGAGCCACGTTCCATGTAGAGCTTCAAGAGCGCATTATACACCACCTGATCAGCCTTCTCCCTCCGTTTCACAATCTGGCCATGGATTCCTCTACCTATCCGGAGATCTTTTAGATCCACGCACGCTTTTAACGCAACGGAAATCGAAAAATTCCCAGGCTCAATGGAAGTACACAACATATCGACATACACAAGTAAAGCCTCTCGTGGTGACCCGTTTCTAGAGTAGCCAATCGCCATCGCGGCCCAAACTTTCTCAGTAAGTAGCGTGGAATCGGTGGCATCGTCAAAAATCTTCCGAGCGAGGTCCAATCGGCGGCAAATCGAGAAAAGGGTGATAAGCTGGCTAAGCAATTTGGTGTCGTGACGGAGACTAGGATTGTTGAGAATCAAAGAACATATTTTTTGTCCATGGTGGAGCGATCTAGTGGAGATACATTCATGAAGAATGTCTGCGTAGGCCTCGGGAGTGGAGAGTTTGGACGGTGAGGATGATGACTTCTCTATCAAGGTTACTGCTTCGTCGAGTCTAGCGGATTTAGAAAGGCCTGTGTTGAGCTCCAAGTGCTTTGAGAATCCGGATTGTTGTCTATTTGGGATTTGTAAGGATTTAGCACGGATGACACTTTGAGACCCCAGTGGAGCCAGATACGCTTGCGGAGCGGTAACAACATCTGCAAGTTATTGGAAATCATGGAAACACTTTTAACCATTGCAGCAGTATAGTGTACACAAGCTTTGGAGGGAAACACCATAAATGGTGGAATGTTAACCAGATATCCAAACAAGAAATTCGCAGACGCATCACAATGCAAACTTACCTACCCAAGGCATTAGGAAATTCATTCATTCAGCACATGAGAGTGAAACAAGGAACAAATCGAACCCTCTTACAACTAAACAGTAGCGGACAAGTTATTTCCTCTGTGATCGAAGAAGATGGATAAGCCACAGTAATGGCGTTTCCTTAAATGGGCCTATTCTTATATTATGGGCTTTTTAGTCTCCATAAGTGCATATTTTATTGGTCTCTCAAAATTCTTTACGGCTAATATATTTGGTGTTTTATCTCATCCGAAATTATACCCGAGAGACAATATAATTCAGTTCTCCAGAGAAAACTCATAGAAGAAACACATAAATTATTATGGACGTCAAGGACGTTTGAATTTTTTCCAATGTAAAAAGAATGAAGAAAAAAAGAGATTTTAGGATATAAATTTTAGGTATACATTGGATCTTGTCGATTTAATTATAAAAGTAAGGTTGGCAAAAAAAATTATTACGGATTAAATAAGGATCCACGCGAGGCATGATTTTTCCTTGCGCTTGAAAATTTTATTTTCAAATTTTAGTCTTTATTGTATTATCGTTTTTTAAATCATAAAGCAGACACTCTTATCTGATGTGCAAGAGAAGCATCTCATGATCATCAATTTGTAAATTCTTACATGTGATTGACAAAAAAAAGAATAACATTTTTAAGAAACATACNAAAAAAAAGAATAACATTTTTAAGAAACATACATAAAAATTATAACTTAAACTAATATTTACATTTCAAGTTATAATTTATTTGCATTAATCTAGGTAAATATATTATTTAACTATATTTATAGAAAAATCTAATTTTTTTATACTCAGTATGAAATCAATAATTGTGATTATTTGAATTTTATAATTATAAATGAAGATAATTATTTACAATCTGTTTTATGTTAGGATTACGAAAAGAGATAAATATTTCATGTTACATATAAATATTAAAGAAAAATAAGTTTTGAAATATATAAAATACTGCAAAATTTAGGATCGTTATATTTGACACATCGAAAAATTCTGTTAATGAGTAACTTTGAGATCCAACTTTATACAATAAGATATGAGATAAATATTTGTGATTATTTTTTTATTTTATAATTATAAATAAAGATAATAATTTACACTCCTTTTTATTTTAGGATTATAAATAGAAATATTTTGTGATATATTTAAATATTTAAGAAAAAAGTATTTTAAAATAAAAAACTACTGCAAAATTTATGATCATTAGATTTAATACGTAGAAGAATCATGTTAGTGAGTAACTTTGGGATCCAACTTCATATAATAAGATTTTATTTTATTTTTTTAATAAAATATAAATATATAATAGTTTTTGACTCGCTGGATTTGACATGTGTAACAATCTCATTGATTTGTAACTTTTGAAATCCAACTTTAATAAAATATAAATACGAAATAATTTTTGATCGTTGGATTTGATACATGGAACAATCTCGTTAATTTGTAATTTTTGAAATCCAACTTTATATAATATGATTAGTAACTTTTGAAACCCAACTTTATATAATAGGATTATAATTAGAGTTTATCTTTTTAGAATAAAATATAAATATTTAATAATTTTATCGTTTGATTTGATATGTGGAATAATCTCATTGATTAATAACTTTTGAAACACAAATTCATATAACATTATGATATGATAAGATCACATGCTAATAATAGTAAAATAAAATCACAATACATTAAATTTAAAGTGTTTACCTTTCTTTTTTTTTTGCCTTGAATGCATTGGATATAAACAAAAGAAAAAGAATTAAATTAAAAAAAGCTTGAAAAATTGAAGAGTATTTAAAAAATTATCTATATATAGCAATTGATATTCACAATTCATTTTTAGATTATGTATACAAATTCAATTTTATATTAGGATTATGTATACATATAAATATTTATGAGATATTTAGATAATTATTTTCTATTAGGATTATGATCAGTGATATATATCTTATTAGATTAGAAGTTCCTTTATAGATATATATTATTCATAATATATGTATATATATATATATATCTCTATTTTCCGTTTTTATAAATAAATTTTTATAATATTTTTTTTATATAATAAGATTAGGATGAAATTCACTTTTTATTAGAATTAATTTTTTAATAATTATCAAGTTAGGGTTTTTGTATAGATAGATATTTAAAAATCTTTTTTTTTTGAATAAAAATACATAGAAAATAAGATATTGTAAAACTCCCAAGATTGAAGACACTAGTAGAGAGCAACATGATCAATCACTTGGAGGATGCATCAGATTCTTTTTGGGACCCTTTAACTTTGTTCTCAAAGTCTATTCTTCTCTGTTCTGTATTTGCTGCCTTTACTAATCCTCTCTGTAATCTCTTCCTCCTACGCATTATAAGAATCTAATTTCATGACTACAATGACAAATAGCTCTATTACCACACACAAAAAAAATTGGACAAGTCATGTATCGAATTACATTGTCAAGTGTTTTAGCGTTAGGAAGTTTGGAACCATGAACACCAGCTCGATTCGAGGCTTTACCAACCATCGTCCTCACGCTGTCGTGCCGACAATCATTCTTTCCGGCGGTTCCCACAGATCTCCACCACTTCCCGAGGATCATTTTCACTCTCGCCTTTCTGTTTTTGCCACGTGTATTCATATATGCCACGTGGACGTGGTCGTCTTCAATGCCGGTTATGAAGACCGAGATCGCCGGGCATTTGCTCGAATCAATTAGATAAAAAACACACAACTTCAAATCGATTATATATTTATTTAAACAAAAATAGGGAAAAATACAACGCAAAAGAATAGTACCGTTTCGATCGGAACTCACAAAAGGGAATAGTATTGTTCATGTTGTCGGGATCTGAAACACTACAAATTGGGAACAAATTACAAGAGAAGGTGGGATTGTACAATGCGGTGAATGGTTGTTATTCTCTCATCAGTTTTATGAAACCAAAAGAAGAAAAAAAGGATTTTGTTTTGTTTGTCTTTCTCAGTCGCTTCCCTTGTTGCCGTCAGACTCAGAATCCGAGCAGACAAGAAAACAAAAAAGGATCGAAGTGTAGTCTTTTTGTTGTTGGTTCTCTCTCAGGTAAATAATTTACATGTAATCATTTGCGCCGGAGCTACCGGAGCCAACTCCGACAGTTCTCTTGCTCATGTTAGCTCTCTGCACCAATACAACCAACGCCTGCACCACTTCAGACATTGGTGGTCTAAATTCTGGCTCCGGCTGTAACACATTCAAAAACATCATATTACAGTACATTCAAATTTGTTTCAGATCATCACATTTCATTCATTCTGTTTCATGTATTTGATGATTACCTGGACGCAAAGGGCGATAACATCTGCAAATCGGGAGAGAGATTTAACTGGGTAAAGCCCTTTGAGTGCTGGATCAACCATTTTGCCCAAAGCATCAATATCGTGAAGCTGCGGTGTTGCCCATCTCACCAATGATTGCTCAGATCTTGACCTTGTGCTGTCACAATCACCAAAATTTACTTCAGAACACATTTACTGATAAGGAAGTGACAAATGCCAAGGGATATCGAATATAATAGTACCTATCGAATGGCTTTCTTCCCGTTAAAAGTTCAAGCATCACTACTCCAAAACTGTAAACATCGCTCTTTAAAGAGTATTGGCCTGACATTGAAGTTTCTGGTGCGCTGTATCCTTCATCGTTTTGGTTCAGTAGCTGCACAACATGTCACAATGCTAAGGGACAAAAATACAATAGTCCTATGGAGGAACATGATATTAGTGTTTTGACAAGTTTAGTCTATACTCTACATACCTCATTTGCAGTGGGGAGGAAACTAGCGAGACCTGAGTCTGAGAGGTGTGGATTCAGTTCTGAGTCAAGTAAAATATTTGCTGATTTGATGTTCTTGTGGATTATAGATGGTGAGCAAACTTCATGCAAGTACCTGCCACAACAAAAAATACTTTCCATGAGACTCTGCCGCGTGTTGTTATTACGGGCGATGATGTGATTGAGATGTTTGAAGACTTACTCCAATGCCCGTGCAGTGCCAAGAGCGATCTTGACACGGGGGTTCCATATCAACGGTTTGCTTTCATCTTCCTCAAGATGTAAAAAGTCATGCAATGAGCCATTTCTGTGGAACTCATAGACCACCAAGTGTTGTCCGTGTTCAGAACAATAACCATCAAGCTTTGTGACATTTTCATGATCCAAATGCGCAATCTTCGATACTATCTCGGTAAAATCATCAGCCGTGTCAGTGGGAAGCGCAGAGGAGTCTATTTTCTTCACAGCAAGTACCTATTATACAAAAACATTATTTCAGCAAAAGAATACAACGACATAGTGCTATAATAAGTAAAGGATTATGTACTCTTATAAACCTTTCCATCATCAAACTGAGCTCTGTATACTCTTCCAAAAGTCCCTTCACCGAGAAGATTATCTGCGCTGAAACTGTTGGTAGCTATTTGAAGGTCTGCAACCGTATACGTGTTCACACTCGAAGGAACAACAACAGCAGCTTTCTTTGCAACAATAGGTTTTCTCATTGTTGAATCATCGTCATCAAACGACTTATGTCGCTCAGCTGGTGGAGGGCGTAGATTCATCGACAGTGAAGTATCCAGTTTCTTTGTCTCAACTACTGGTGGATTCTGTACAGACTTATTCTCTGCAACCATATGATTACAAAGTTAGAAAACCAAAAGATACATTTAACTTATCTACATTTCTACACAAGAAAAATAGATAACGTGGTTAACATGTTGTTACCTTGATGAAAGTCAGTTGATGCAAGTGCGAAGGGTTGATTAATGTTATTATCAGTCTTTTCAATGTCCGGGGATGATGACCGCTTTGATCTTTTTCTCTTGATCAAGAAGAAAGCTATGACTAGTGCTACAACTATCAATGAAATGACAATTCCTGCTATTCCACCAGCTCCAATCCCTGATTTTTTTGAGTCATGGCTACTGCTGGAATTACCATTGGACTGGTGTTCACCGTTACCAGATTTATGAGAAGGTGGTTGACGAATCGGAGGTGTACCGGGAGGTGGTGGAGGTGCAGGCCCGGTATTAAATGAGTTACCATCTTTTCTGTTTCCAAGATCATTCAGGGGAAAATAGTGAGAATGGAAAAAAAAATCAAGGAAATGGAAGAAACCTATGAATAACTTACTGTAAATTAATGCTTTTCAGAGTATCAGGGATCCAGCCTGTGAACTTATTGTTTGCAATATTCCTGAGGAGGAAACATTCAGCAAGAACAACATTCAACAAATGTTTACAGGTGATAACTTTCTTAAAATGGATAAGCTTGAGTTACTCACAGATTTTCGAGAGGAAGGCCGGCTAGGACATCAATGGTGCCTGTGAACTGATTGTTCTGAAGATAACTGTGAGGTTCAACGAACACTATGTTAGTATAATGTAAACTGATTTTTTTCAAGGCATTAAGAAATCTTACATTGATTTTGCACTCGTAAGAAAGGTGCAGGTGTTTGGGAGCGTCCCCGTGATGGCATTGGAAGAGAGGTCCCTGAAAACCCACATGAACTTGTCAAAATATTTGTTCATTAACTAATCAAGTTTCTCAATTAATTAAACTCAGGAGTAAAAAAGGGATCTTACAAGATAGTGAGAGAAGTGAGTTTAGTGAAGTCAATAGATAGTTGCTTCAACTGGTTGTGAGCAAGATTGCTGAGAAAACCAATGGAGCATTAAATAAACGATCTATTTCCAAGATTTATTTAGATGTAAATAATTGAAGAACTTACAGGTACTTGAGAGGTGCCATTAGAGAAATGGAATACTGAGCAGATCCAGTGAACTGGTTATTAGCAAGATTCCTACACGTACTCAGAACTTTCATTAACTTGCAAAACACAGATAGAAGAATCTTGTAAAACATATAACAGAGAGAATGATCAAACATACAATCGCTCCAAGTTTGGAGGGAGCTGATACGGCAAATCACCTTTAATGTTATTGCCGCTTAGATCACTGCAGGTTTCACCAAAAGAATCCATGATTAAAGGTATGCCATTAAAAAAAAAAAAAAAAAACTTTGAAGCATCGTGGAAGATGAATCTTACAACTCCGTAACAGAAGTCAATTTATCAAGCATAAATCCAAGTGATCCAGAAAGTCCAAGACTTGGTAACTTACTGCAAGTAGATAATGTATTAAGCATAGATACAAGAAACAAGAGTGATGGTGAAATTGAGACATTGGATAGAAAGTCATTACATTAGAGTAACTTTAGAGCCAGAGCAAGTTATGCCTTTCCAGTTTTGACCACAAGGATCCCCTCCTGATGCTGTCCATTGTGATAGCTGTCCCGGAGAATTCATGGAGGTGAACAAATTGTTTAACGCCGAAGCTGCACATATTGAGAAAATATGAGGAAACTATTCCAACCATTGATTAAAATCATAATCATATTGCTTTTTTTTGTTGTCGGTTCCGCAAAACAGATCCAAGATTTGAGATCATCGGGATTTTATGAGCTAGATTACATTCAAAGAACTTAAAGTTGCTGTCTGATCAAAGAAATGGTCGTGACACCAACACAAAACAAAAACCCAGAAGAGAGAAGAAAGAAACGAGAAAGAAACAAAAAGAAAATCAAAACAAAAAGTTGAATGGAAAAAGAAGAAAAGGTTAGAGATTTGGGGAAAAGAAGCCATTTCATCGAAACAAAACCTGTTTTGAAGAAAAGAACATTATGACAAAAAGTTTTGAGTTTTGGGATGAAAGAAGAAATCTTAAGTTTGAAGGAGAAACATAAACCCAGAGAATCATCGATAAAACTACACAAATGAGGGATTACAAGACTGAAAAAAAAAGAGAACAAAGTGGAAGATTTTCTAAAGAAGGAAAAAAAGAAAAACTCACTATCTGATGCATCTGTGGCTCCATGGATGAAACTTGGCTCTAACCCTACAATGCAGAGTGTAAGCAGAGCCAAAAACACCCGATTCTCACTCATCATCTTCCTCCTATTCTCTCTCTAAAACCAGATGAGACAGAAGAAAACCCAAATGGCGAAAACCCAAGAACTGAAATTGTATAATTTCTACTTAGATTTAATATTATTAATTTAATAAATATTTGAGTAATTTGGTTAGCTAGATTTTATACTGTTTGAGCCATAAGACGAATTTATCGAGTAAAGCTGGCAAGCACGATTTGCTATAAGTAAGAATCCAAGAGCCACAGAAATAGCTTAGGCTCACTATTTCTTTTTTGTTTATTCCTCATATTTAATTTAAATATTATTACTCTCAATATGCTAATTGTCCTTTTAAATTTTGTCCATTAAATTTTAAAACAATTAAATCTTGGTTGGTGTATCATGGTTATGGTCTGATGCATTTTGTATTTTTGGTTTTTATGCATTTCTCTAATTCCCACAAATAAAGAAAATACATATATATATAAATAAAATAATAACTACCTGTAGTTTTCATAAGGCCTACGCGCTTTTATAGGTTGTATATTCTTCTTTCGTTTTGGTATTTTAATTTACTATAAGATTTTTTGTGTGAATGAAATTTTCATATACATATTGTATATAATAAATAAAAACAAACGAAGCTTTCATACAAGTATAGATTACTTTGAAGATTGGCTATGATTGGGTCTTCCCATCATTGATTGAAGAATTATGCTTTGAAGGTTTAATTACTTTCCCTTCACATCTAAGTGGGATGAAACAAAAAAAAAAAAACGAATAAGGTGAAAAGGTTAATTTCTTTTTACCAAATTAAAAGTTAATTTATTGTGCACAAAAAGGTTTTTTTATTTTTTGTGGAAAAAAACACATGTGGGTGAATATGAGTAGTGACATCCATTAATGTCGCAATTATACAAGTCCAACTTCAATGAAGAACTCACAAGCTTCTTGTAGAAAAATATGACCTTTTATATTTGAATAATTTTTTAATTTGAATGGTAACTTAGAAAGAAAATTTAGTAGTTAAGATTAATATATATAGTCTAATTAAACATTCTATAACGTTTTTATGCCAATCATTTCGTTAACTTTAAGAGCATTGTTTAGTAAAAAGTTACATCATCGATAATCAATCATTTAGTTTAGATTATCTCAATCATATAATAGTGAGATAATAGTTTGGTTAAAAACGTGTTAATGGGTCATTGTACGTGGTTTGCCTCTCATCTCCTTACTAATGTCTTCGTTGAAAAATTCTTCGTGTACGTTCGCTTTCTTTATCATTAATTAATTAATTATTAATCTTTGATATTTGACTGGCAAAAATATACGTGTTTCGATATTTGTTTTTCAACGCACCGACGAGCAGACAATAATATATACTTATACATCTATAATTTTAATGAAACAATTGGCGACATTTAAATACTTTTTCTACAATTTATATATCATTTTAAATGATAGAGCAAATTATGTTAGTTCTATAATCGAGATTTTAAATAGTCAAAACCTTTGATACTACCATGTTTTGATATTCTCAAATTATTATTAATAAGTTGGGTGATTATTGAATAAATTTGTTAAATTATTATATATTTTTTTAAAAACTAAATTTGTTAAATTGCTTGGTTAGGAAAAGACTAGTTGAAGCCAAGCTTATGCCACTAAGAAGGAATGACACGAATGGTACAATATATATATATAAGGAAAGATATGATGTATCTCTCCAGTTTATTTATTTATTTTTCTAGTATTTATTAGTTAAATAATCATTTAAATGTCGTCAAAAATCGTAACAACTAAAAACAAATCAGACAGAGACGGAAATACAAACAAGTTAGCTTGGATGAGACTTGGCATTTATCGTAGGGTGACAAAGAGTAATCTCATCACCCTAACTTTTATTATTGGCTTTGATCGTTTTTGTTTGTAGAGTTATTTTTGGGCATTTTTGTTGCATCGTGGAGTAGTTATCAGCTATTGACATCATAAAACTAAACAAGGCGGTAAGCAAAATACGACGTCGTTGATACCCTGACTGGACTGACTACGGCTAACGTGGTGCCGTTTATTATGTTGCCGACAAACTACGCGTCGTTTGGTTATCAACTGTCTACGAAAGCTAAGCGAACTAATTACGTTATTTTGGTAGGTCCATATAGAATAACTATTTATTTGCTCGCATTATCAAATGGTCGGTGTGTTTTAGAGTGTTTCGTGTAATGCTTTTTATTATTTTATGGGTTGTTATGGATTTAGGCATTTTGGTTAATAATTATTTTTAAAGATAGTATTGTCCATTCCATTTCTATTTTTTCATCTTATAGTAAATTATATTGATTTGGAATTATCCACTATTGACAACATCATACAAAGATGATAGCTAACAGAAGCTGGAGAAATACAAATAATTCCCCGAAAAACTAATTTCAACATGGAGAAATAAAGGATGTAAACACAAGGAGAGGCATAAAAATAAAAACTAAGAAAAGAATAAATTACACTTCAAATTCAAAACCGTTGATCTAAGTCTCCATAGGCCCGCATGAAATAAAGTGGCCAACAAATTCTTTTATGATGAATTAGTGTACCTCATAGGAATTTGGACTAGTAGAAGTGTCCACATTACATACCGGAATAGGCAATGTCGATGACAAATGGCTGGAAACACCTACAAAGAGCAGAGGTGAAGACAAGCGACTGGATGACGGCTAATAGATTTCAGATAAAACCAAACTTTGATCTAAATCTTAGGAGTAGTGACAAGGAATGAAATGACCTCAATCGTTAGAAACCAAACTCGAAAGAGAATCGAAAGAGACAGATAAAGATCAACGAAGGACCAGCAAATGTTACAGATTTAAACTCATCAGCCCTAGGTAAGCCAAACCAGAGTCTAACTAAACTTGAACTTAATCACAACTAAACTAACCTGTGAAAACACACGACATATAGAACAAAGACTACAGAGACGAAAAGAGAACACGACCTCACCAGAGATGTCTAGAATAGCGCCAAGGAAGAGATCCCGAGAAAACTCGATGAACTCTGGAGGTGTGCCAGCAACATCGCAAAAAAAAAAAGAAGATCCAAGTATTTTTATGCACTCCAAAACTGCCGATAAAATCAAAAAAAACTGCCAACATCGACGAAATAAAAAAGAGGAGTCGACGCTGATGTTATTAGGACCATCGGCCGCCAACCCCGTTACCAAGTTTTAGATCCAATTCAAGAAACAATCGTCTTCTCTCAAAGTACACATGAATATAGGAGATAGAAATGTTGTTCTTTTTTTCAGAATTGTGTATATTCCATTTAATATATGCTTACAAATTTTGGAAATTATTTAATATTTTTTATTTACTAAAATCAGATATTGTACAAATAATTATATCACAATTTTACAGTTTACTAAACTTAAGTGAATATATAATTAGTTTTTATAATTTTTATATTTTAATTATTTTTTTGTAATTTTTTATTTTGTTTGTAAATTTTAAAATCTATAAACTACTATTTTTATTTTTTTAAGTTGATTTTTTTTTGTTAACGATTAGATTGAAAATGGTTAGTTCATAACTATCAATTTCTTAAAATTCTTGTAGTAATTTTTTTCCAGTAGTGCGAAAAAATTAAATTTCTGATGCTAGAACTATAATATGTGTTATTGAAATCAACAACTGAAAAAAAATCGACGAATGTTGTGATTTCTGCATTTATTATTTAGTATTTATTATATTTTTTCATATTTTTTGTATGTGTGTGACTGGTCTACCCACGAAATTTAAAGTAACATGTCAATTAATATGTCGATCAGCCCTCTACAAACATTTTTTTCCCCAAACAAATAGTATTAATACTTGAAATGTGATTGTACATCCAATCTACTTCAAAAACAGTAAGTATAACTTCCTTTTGAAACAAACACAGACAAAGACCACTATGTAGCAGCTTCATTATATATGAGATGTTGGATCCACATAGGCCCCTAATATGCAATGTACGATTGGTACCTCTGTCCATCGATAACAGATTGTGCAATTGCACATGCAATGTTATTCACAGAATATGAGACCCAATTCATCGACCAATTATGCAGAGCGTCAAAGTGTCCTTTAATTTGTGTTGTCAACCCTGAAAGTGATTGGTATTGCGATAGAGTTTAAGATTGCCCAGACTTCTTTGGAATCTCCTTCAAAAATGACTTTCTTTTGGTGTGTGTGGTGAGCACATTCAATTTCCCACAAACAGTTCAAAAATGCGCTTGCAATGGTTGTAATTTACTCTATTAATTTGGCTTCATTTAAACTCTTTTTCGCAAAAATAACTTTTATATTTTGTAAATATGACATGAATTACCTCTTGATTTGTTTTTCCTAATTCGAATTCATTAAAGGTAAATTTGACTTTTAATAATTTTACCCAGTTAATTAATAGACCATCCAAAATCTAATCGGATCTTTTGTATGATTGAACAAAAAAATCCTTTAATTAATCGGACATGACAAAATTTGTCCATTGATTTGTTCAGAGAAATAAAATTCATTAATGTTCTTTTCGTCTTTTAATACTTTTGACCCGAATAATCAATGGATATTCGAATTAGAATCGGATTTATCCAATTTATCTATAGGTAATTCACATAAAATTTGGATCCTACCAATTTTTTCCTTATTTAACCAATAAAAAAAATTTACATATTTAAATGAAAGATCCGATTTTATAGATAAGATAACTTTAAATCTTTTTTAAATTGATTATATTTACAGAAAAATATCTACCAAACTCTAATACTTGACCTAATCGTACTCTATATATAGTCCATTATTCTTTAACCCTCATAACACCTTTTGGCGACTAGGCTGGAAAAACAGAAAGAAACGAGCCGCCGCCTTAAAGCACGATTAAACGATAAACTCTAGCTCAGAATATAGATTGGCAAACTGATTTGAAAACTAGACCATTGGGGCTTTTGAACAATATGTTGATCGTCATTTGGTTCCTTCTGGTTTGACGAAAAAATACTTTTGAATATTGGCAATCGGGAATTCGTTCTCGAGAGATTTGTTTTGGGAAAACCAACATAACTTTCGTATCACAACTCCGAATGCGATTCCGTTTTCTGTTATGCAGATATATTAGTGTTATAAAGGTATACACCAATTTTTGTTTCATTATGAGTTGTTTTCCTTCTCCGTTTCTCTTTTCTCTTACACGTGTTCATATGAGAATATGACTATAGTTTTAGAATTCATAATTTTTTTATGAATTTTTCCAAGAATGTAAGTATTTTAAAAATTTTATTATAATTAAAGCAATTTATTATTCATTTAATTTAATATTATTTATTTTTAATATTATGATAGTTTTACAAAAATATTTTTTATTGTTGGATATATGTTAAATATGATTAAAAAAAATTAATTTTGTTTTGCAAGAGCATGTAAGTTTTTTTAAATGTTTTTTCATGGATTTACATAAATTATTTATTTGATATTATATATGTTGTAGTTTAATTAAATTTCATTTTTCTTTTTGTATGATAAACGTAATATTATTTGTCGTCTTAAAACATAATTTACCAATAAAATTTAATTTAGAATATGGATTGGTAAATTGATCTGAAAGCTAGACCATTGGGGCTTTTCAACAATATGTTGATCGTCGTTTGGTTCTTTCTGGTTTGACGGAAAACTTTTTCCGAACATTGACAATTGGTAATTCGTTCTCGAGATATTTGTCTTGGAAAACCATCATAAGTTTTGTATCACAACTCTGAATGAAATTCCATTTTCTACTATGCGGATATATTAGAATTATAAAGGTACACACCAATTTTCGTTCAATTATGAGTTGTTTTCTTTCTTTTTTACTCTTTTCTCTTACACGTGTTCATATGAGATGACAGATAGGGTTTTAGGATTCATAATTTTTTTGTGGATTCATCCAAAAATGTAAGTACTTTTAAATTTCTATTATAATTTTATGCAAATAGAATTTATGGTATGAGTTTTTTGATTAATGCAATATTATTTATTTTATTTAATACAATTTGTTTTTAGTATTATGATAGTTTTACGAAAATGTATTTTATTGTTAGATATATGTTTTAATATGATAAAAAGATTAATTTTGTTTTGCATGATCATGTAAGTTTTTTTTAAATGTTTTTTCATGGATTTACATAAATAATTTAGTTAATATTATATATGTTTTAGTTTAATTAAATTTTATTTTTTGTTTTGCAGGATACACGTATTACAAACTGCTTTCTTAAAACATAATTTATCGATGAAATACAGCTCAGAATATGGATCGCCAAACTGATCTGGAAAGTAGACCATTGGTATTAGATTATATGAAGGAGACATGAGGATGAGGCCGAAGACCTTTAAGGTCAAGAATAAGAAAATGAGTAAAGTCAAGGCCGAAGTCATCAAGACAAGGCCAAAGACCACCTCAAAGACCTCAAAGAAGAAGGAAAATAGTCCCGAAGATCCCGTAGAAGTCACCAAAATCATCAAAGGATCATGAAAAGGCCAAAGGAAGAAGTTCGGGAAAAGTCAACTCTTGGACCAAAAAAGTCAACGGTCGTGGGTCATGGACCGCGGGAAGGCCATCGGATCGAGAGGAATGTCCCGCGGTCGAGGATTCTATGTAACGCATGAAAGTCTTCACGTACCGGGACGAGACCGGGAAGCATGCGGGACGGCTCAACGGATAGGGCCAAAAGTCAATGATTTTGTAAACCTTCCAAATGATGATTATGATGATTTGGGATGTTATGCAAGGCTTTTAGGGCCCAAATGAAGTCCAAATAGACTCAAGAAGACCGTTGGAAGCTTAAGGAAACATGTGATCATCTCTTTTATGCTAAATTCAAAGTTCATGAGATGTCACTTTCACTTGGATGGACCACCTTCTCTCTCCTCTCCAACGGTCATATTGCTGAGCATTTAGGGTTTATTTTCAGCTCATTCAACACTATGTAAACTCTATAAATAGAACTTGTATTCTTCTTTGTAAAATAATCCAATCTTATTCAATCTAATACAAAGAAGTGTTTCCAAAAGTTCTCTCTTTTCTTTATGTTTAAGTAAGTAGTTTAGGATGTAGAATTAGGAGTAGAATCTCGTGTAGAGGCTGCCCAATGGCAGACCTCTACCCAAACACTTCTAAATTTCCACCAAACTCTTCTTATTCTTTATTTTGGGTTATGTAATCTAGATGAATGGTTCTAGAATCCAAGATCTCTTTAGCACAGAAACCGCAAGTGTTGTGATGCTTTACTTGGATTAGATCCAACCTAGATTAGTTTTCTCCTTGCTAGAACCGATTTACTCCATAGTAAACTCGGATACAACAAGTTATGAGATCGAGTTCATTTTGTGGGTCAAGTGGTTTTCTTCACCAAGTGAAGTCTCCACCTTTTATGTTGAGCTTACTCTCATAAAAACCAACAATTGGGGCTTTTCAACAATATGCTGATCGGCGTTTGGTTCCTTCTAGTTTGACAGGAAACTGCTTTCGAACATTGAAAACGGGAATTCATTTTGCAGAAATGTATCTTGGAAAAACAACTATAACGTTTGTATTACAACTCCGAATGCGACTCCGTTTTCTGCTACACAAAGATATTAGGGTTAGCCAGTATCACACCAATTTTTTTTTTATTATGAATTGTTTTCCTGCACCATTTCCGTTTTCTCTATCAGGTGGTCAGATGAGATGACAGTTACAGCTTTATGATTCATAATTCTTTTGTGGATTCATCCAAGAATGTAAATAGTTTTAAATTTTTATCATAGTTTTATGAAAATAGAATTTATGTATAACTTTAACTAATGTAATATTATTATTTATTTAATTTAATGCAATTTTTTTTTAATATTATGATAGTTTTACAAAAATATTCTCTTTGTCTCATATTAAATGATGTTTTAGAGAAAAAAAATTTCTATCAAATTATTTGATTTCTACAAAATTCGTTACATAATTAAATACATTTCTATCTATTTTGAATAATTACTAAATAAATTAAAATTAATATTTTAAATTGGAAATGTAAAAAAGTAAATGAGTTCAATCTGTGTGTAGAATTCCTAAACATCAAATAAAATGAGACAGAGGGAGTATATTTTATTATTGGATATATGTTCTAATATGATTAAAAATTTAATTTTCTTTTGCATGAACATTTAATTTTTTTTAATGTTTTTAATGGAATTTACCTAAATAAATTTTTAAATATTGTATATGTTTTAGTTTAATTAAGTCTTAATTTTTGTTTTGCAGGATTGAGCCATTACGAACCGCCGTTTTAAAATGCAATTTACCGATGAAGTTCAGCTCAGAATATGGATCGCCAAAATGATCTAAAAACTAGACCATTGGCGCTTTCCAACAACATATTGATCGTCATTTTGTTCTTTCTGGTTGACGGGAAACTGCTTCCGAACATTTACAATCGGGAATTTGTTCTCCAGAGATGTGTCTTGGGAAAACCGCCATAACTTTCATATCACAACTCCGAATGCGATTCTATTTTCTGCTACACAAAAATATTAGTATTATTAAGGTGTACATTAATTTTTGTTCTATTACAAGTTGTTTTCCTCTTTTGTTTTTTTTTCAGGTGGTCAGATGAGATAACAATTATGGTGTAAGATTCATAATTTTTTATAAATCCATCCAAGGATGTAAGTAATTTTTAAAATTTTATGATAGTTTTATGTAAATAGAGTTTATTATTTGGTATATATTTTAATATGATAAAATTTTATATTTCGTTTTAAAAGAGCAAGAATATGTAAATATTTCTAATTACTTAATAGAATTTACGATAATATATATTTTAATTTTCTATAAGTTTAGTTTAATTTAATTTATTATATAACACTGATTTATATTTAACTTACTTTAATTAGCATATGTTTTCATATAATACAATTTTTTTTAAAAGGTAATTTAATTTTATGTATAATGTAATATTATTATTTATTTAATTTAAAACAATTTTTTAATATTATGATAGTTTACCGCAAATATTATTTATTGTTTGATATATGTTTTAATATGATAAAGATCTTAAATTTGTTTGCATGAGCTTGTAAGATTATAAATGCTTTTAATGGAATTTACTTAAATATATTTTTTAATATTGTATATGTTTTAGTTTAATTAAATTTTCTTTTTCATTGTGCAGGATAAACCTAATACGAATTGTCACCTTAAAACGTAATTTATCGATGAATCCAGCTCAGAATATGGATCGACAAACTGATATGAAAATTAGACTATTGGTACTTTCCAACAATATGCTGATAGTCATTTGGTTCCTTATGGTTTGACGGGAAAATGCTTTCTAACATTGACAATCGAGAATTCGGTCTCCGAATATATGTTTTGGGAAAACTACCATAACTTTGATATATGTTTTAATATAATAAATCTTTGTGTTTTGTTTTCGAGGAGCATGACAGTTTTTTAAAGTTTTAATGGATTTTAACCAAATAGTATATATTTTTAATATTGTATATGTTTTAGTTTAATTTAATTAAGTTTTTAGTTTTGTAGGGTAATTCTATTTAGAATCACCGCCTTAACTTTCGTATCACAACTCCGAATGCGATTCTATTTTCTACTACGCAGAAATGTTAGGGTTATTAAAATGCACACCAATTTTTGTTTTATTATGAGTTGTTTTTCTCTCTTTCATATTGTTAGATTAGATGGCGGTTAGGGTTATGGATTCCTAATATGATTCTTAATTCCTTTATGGATTCAAATGGGAATGTAAGTATTTTTATTTTATGATAAAAAAATTCTATTTGAATAATAGAATTTACACAAAATATTTTTTTTATTTTTTGTAAATTTTTACTTTAATTTATTTTAATTGTTTTTTTTGTAGGATAAACCTATTATAATTTCTAACACAGTTTAAATTTTCCCAAACATGTAAATATTTTTCAAAATTTAATTTACTTTATGCAAATTAATTTTTATTTGGCATATGTTTTACATATAATACACATTTTTTTGAAAAGTAATTATAATTTTTTTGGTTAATGTAATACTATTCTTAATTAATTTAATACATGTTTTAAATATTTTTACGCAAATACTCTTTATGACTCGATATATGTTTTAATATAATAAATTTTTCTGTTTTGTTTTCCAGGAGTATGTAAGTTTTTTAAAGTTTTTAATGCATTTTACCCAAATAGTATATGTTTTTAATATTGTATATGTTTCATTTTAATTTAATTTCTAGTTTTATAGGGTAAGCCTATTTTGAATTACCACCTTAAAACACGGTTTACAGATGAAATATACATCTGAATCTGGATTGGCAAATTGATATGAAAACTAGACCATTGAGGTTTTCTAACAATATGCTTATCGTCGTTTGGATCCTTCTGATTTGACGAAAAATTGCTTCCGGATATTTACAATCGCTAATTCACATTCCAGAGATGTGTATGTTTATCTTACTATGTATGTTTTAATTATCAAGCAATGATTTCAAGTTGGTAAATTTCGTGTTATGTGTTCTCTTATGGAACTTGATTCATAGAAACCACAATGGTATTATTTCAGTTGCAACATATGTAATGATGCCGCAATTCCGTGCTTAACATTAGGTATCATGGATACTGATTTTCCTAAGAAATATGATTTATTTTGGTGTCATACATGCAATAAGAAAATAGAAACAGTGACTGCAACGTACATTCACTACATTTATATATTTTCTTATTTTTAGATAGTGTTTGTTAGGTTTATCTAATGCATTCATGTGATGTTCTATTTATTAGGTTAAAGCTGATACGAATAATAGATAATACTAGTGAGACAAATTGTACATTGTCCGAAAGTTTTGCCATTAAACTTATAAGAAAACAAGGAAATGATCTCTTACGCGATCGTTCAGGTGAGGTAATACATTTAAGTTGTTTTTTTATAATTCATTTTTTATATATACTTTTCATCTACTTAGAGTATTAGTTGTATGTCTTGCAATGTGTAGATTGAATACCCCGAAAGAATGTCCTTCGCTATTAGTGATTTGTTTGGAAAAACTTTCCAAATTGGTTTTATTGTGGAAAAGAGAAACAGTAATGATGGGTGTAACTCATTTGAGCTGTCACAGATGGTCTAAAGCTAATACATTATAGAGCATAATATTTATCATTTACTTATGAACATAATTTACTATTTAATAAAAAAACTATGGTATTTTAATTTTTTTATATTAATTTGTTACCATAAATTTTTTATTTATTTTTATGTTTGCTTAATATTTTAATGTCATAATTATATACATAATTTTTCAAAATTAGATTTTAACTCCTATTGTACGCGGCGGTATGCGCGGGTCCATCTCTAATACATTAGCAAAGGAGCGTCGGCCATGTAATATAGCTCTCCCACAATCGTCACGAATAATCCACGCTGCACCACTTTTTTTGGTTTCTGAATCCCACGATGCACTGAAGTTACACTTTATATAGACTTTGAAACTTATCAAATATTCCCAACGTTCATAAACCCTTTATATATTATTCATACGTATTTTTAGGCCTTTTATTGTTTTATTCCACCGGAGTCTAGGACTCTGTGTTATATACCGACCGAATATCATATATTTCTTATATATTTAAATAAATAACTAAAGTACTGAAACTTATTCCAATTCTAATTTCTGAATATAAAACGAGCCACTTGTTAACAAGTAGCCCACCTAATATTTTCATATTACACATTATATTAGAAAAAAACAGCATTTCTTTTGGTAAGTTGTAAACTGTGTCTTATATGGCTTTCGTCAGAACTAGTCCATTACCATATTTTACAAATTCAAAGTACCGTATGTAAATAAATATATCAAATTAAAAGATTCTGAACACGTGAGCAGATAATCCGCCTGGCTCTTAAATTCAGACATTTAAAATTAAATCTGAGTGGTATTCTATTTTTACAACTCCGCTGTATGAGTATTGAAACAAAAAAAAAAATAATTAACTGGTACAAAACATATGATTCTATTTAAAACTAGTCTGAGAAAAGAGAAAGACATAAGAAACTAAAATGCTTTGCTTTGTTGAAGAGTAATTACTTTGAGAAGGCTTAGGAGTGACGAGTGAGAGGTGTGAGGAGACAGAACTGACGCGTTACGTGGATATCAAGAGAACACTTTTGTTCCACTAAAAGTTACAACTCACAAGCCTTGGATAAATTGCTAAAACCTTGACTTTTTAATCTATCTACTCCGTGAAGACCGAGGTTAACCGATCGGCCTGTACACATTCTACTAATTTAAAACCGGTTCAGACATTAACCGTGTGAAGGAGCAACGAAACATTTTGTCGACTTAAGGAGTAAGACGGAGCGCGCAAGAAAGGACACGTGAGTCTCCGACGAATGTTATTGATAATTAGGCCGTTTGGGACAAAGCCTCACTTTCAGAACACCAACACTCGTACACACGTAAGCACGCTGAGTTGATGGGCCAGTATAACAAGGCCCACTTTCTGAACATCTACACGTGCCTTACGTTTTTCCAAATTTTGTCCATTTTTAATAATTTCTTGCTTTACTCTTACATAACACGATTATTAATTTGAAAAAAAATTATTAAAATCAAGAAGATTGATTAACAGTAAATGGTTATATTTGCTGATTTTATATTTCTAGAAGCATAATTGTATATCTAATATGTGTTTTTCTACTAGACGTGAAGAAAGTAAATTGTAGTTTTGATTCATGACGGGATTTTCTGTAGTTTGATTTTTTTTCCTTCTTTTAGATAATTTTCTTATATAGTTTGTTGAAAGAATCTTACGAATACAGCGTTAAGTAAAATGTTGGGTGCGTAAGTTTCTGATTTTTTTTGGGTAAAAAAACTCAGGTCCATTATTTACTGCGACTTTCATTTCCGTCAAAATTAGTGCAACTATGTGTTTTTGGCCAATTCTATATAACTGAGAAAAAATAAAAAGATAAGAAAAATGAGAAGTAAAAAGCAAGCTAAATAAAATCAAAATCTGCAGTCACAAATAAGAAAATGACGAAATTTTGTCTAGAAAAAAACTTTAACTTAGACAAGTAACGAAAACAAAGAGATATATATATATATATATATATATAGTATAAGCTAGTCTACATTGAACAAAAAGTAAAGGAAGAGAATAAACAGAGAGACATGCAAAAAGACGATGGATCGGGGTCGGGTTCGGGTTACAGGTCGAACTACTTGATTGTTCGGCCACACCGAGGTGGGTATAGAGACTTGTTTCGTTACGGTGTGAGGGGAGACGAAATGAGCAAGGCTAAGTTCTTGGAGCGGCCTGAAAACCACGAGTTGAGCATGATGTTAGAAGCCGAGGATCACCGTTTGGTTATCGTTGTTTCCATTCTGGTCCGTAAGATCATTGGACTTTTACGAACGCCAATGGAATACACAGGTTTCTTTATTGACTTCTTCCTCAATCTCTTGTCTGCGAATGGTGGCTTCTTTGGTTTGCTTCTCCGAATTATTCAAGGTGATTCAATGTTACAATCGTTGAATTTTTTTTTTTGCATTTTTTATGAGATTGGATCATTTTAAATATTAATTAATTGTATTGACAGCTAAAGTTGTGATACCAAAAAGAGGCTCTGTGACGTTTGTTAGTACAATTGGGCATCTTGATGGGAGAATCGGTCTGTTTAAGGAGTGGAATTTCGTCGAACACTTGGAGGACATTGACTCGGTCAACTCGGGTTTTACTGGAAGCGTTAAAATCGAATTGGGAAGTCGTCGGCTTATGGATTTGTGCGTAATGGCGTCGAAGCTTGCGTATGAGAACGCCAAGGTTGTTGAAAACGTCGTTGATTTCTGTTGGAAGGCAAGTTACTTTGTTAGGAACTGAAACTTCAAACACATTTCATGTCTAGAAATAGTTTCCAACTTTCTATGTTTCAATGCCTGCAGATGAATTTGGTGGAGTTCTTGGATTGTTGGAATGGTGAGAATTAGACAGCGAACGTTTTATCCTTCGTGCATTGCTTAATTAGACAGTTGTACTTTATATTTGGTGATCTGTGTTTTTGTCTATTTTTGTAGATTATCAGAAGCAGATGTCTACACAAGCTTTTATATTTACGGATAAGCAGAAAGATGCAAATTTGATAGTAATCAGCTTCAGAGGTACTGAGCCGTTTGATGCAGATGACTGGGGAACAGATTTCGATTATTCTTGGTATGAAATCCCCAATGTAGGAAAGCTTCATATGGGTTTCCTCGAAGCCATGGGTTTAGGCAACAGAAACAACACTCCAACTTTCCATTACAATCTATTCAAACAAACTTTCTCCGAGGAAGAGAATGACGACAAGGATAAACTAGACATGTTAAAGAGAAGCGCCTATTACGTAGTCCGAATCATTCTGAAACGTTTACTTTTGGAGCACGAAAACGCCCAATTTGTAGTCACAGGTCACAGCTTAGGAGGTGCTTTAGCGATACTGTTTCCTACATTGCTGGTGTTGAAAAAGGAGACAGAGATTATGAAGAGACTGCTTGGAGTTTACACTTTTGGACAGCCCAGAATTGGGAACAGAGAGATCGGATTATTCATGAAAGCTCACCTGAATCAACCCGTGGACCGATATTTTCGAGTCGTTTACTGCAATGATCTTGTCCCAAGATTGCCTTACGACGATAAAACGTTCCTCTACAAACATTTTGGACTCTGTCTTTACTATGACAGCTTCTACAACGAGACAGTAAAATTATCATTACTTGAACAAACTTACGAATTACAGACTGAAAATTTTCAAATTAACTTAACTATTGATGGTTTCTTTATTATTTGACAGAAAGCAGAGGATGAGCCAGACTTGAACCCTTACGGTATGCGTTATGAGATTCTTGGTCATTTAAACGCGGTTTGGGAGTTGGTGAGAGGCTTGACGATGGGGTACAATCATGGATCGGATTATAAAGAAGGATGGTTTAGAATCTTGTTTAGGCTCATAGGGCTGTTGATTCCTGGTCTATCGGATCATTGCCCGACTGATTACGTGAACTCCGTTAGGCTTGGACCTGATTATGACCTTCAGATGTCTCCTCTTTAAAGAATGCTCTGTTTTTTTTGAACCGTAACTTGGTTGTTTGTGTAAATCTTGACTGAACTGGAACCTGGTTAAGATGATGGTTCGTTAAAGAAAACTATAAGAGTTCTGTTTTCTGTAGTTTCGGCCAGTAAAAGAATATAAATTTGCCAAAATTTTAAATTTTTTTCGTTTTATTAGTTTATTGTAGCATTGATTACAACCAAAGGCAAAATCAAACAAGACGAGAAGATCTTAGGTCATAGATGAAACCAAAAGTGATTTCTTTGATCCAAATGAAACTAAACCAAAACTTGGCAAAGATTTCAAAGTACATATGAAACTCTTTCTTACACAACATACTTCGCCAGCTCAATCGGCGGATAAAGTCTCTCTCTTTCGCTTGATGCAAAAATAACCCATGAAAACGAGAAAAAACCCAAAAGATTGGGTTACTTGGTCATTGCTGGTCTAACAACGTTTTGGTGTGCCTCATTCATCCTGCCAAAATCATGCATAAACGAGATCAATTCATTATCTAGTCGGTTTCTTTGGAAAGGTACTACTGAGGGTCATCATACAGCTAGAGTATCATGGGAGAAAATCACAAATAGTAAAGACGAAGGTGGACTTGGAGTTAGAGACCTTAATAGCTGGAATAGAGCAAGCACTCTTAAACTCATTTGGCTACTATTTTTCCAGCAAAATTCTATTTGGGCTACTTGGTTTGGGAAAGAGATTTTGGGAGGTGATTTGAACAGATTTTGGATTATCAACACTAAGCAGAAGTATACATGCTAACAAACAAGATTATAAAACAAAGAGAGCTTATCTACAATTGGATCAAGCTGAAGGTAGGAAATGAGAAAAGTTGCATGTACTGGACAGATAATTGATCTCCTTATGGGCGGCTAGATGCTTACCTAGTTGGACTGAGAACCACCTATGGAGTTAGACAACATGCGATGCTAGCTAGTTTATGGAACGGAAACCATTGGGAACTTCCACCTGCAAGATCAGAGGAGCAAGTCAATATCCAATCATACCT
>OVAX01002672.1:0-26936 GCA_900406405.1 Lepidium africanum | reverse complement strand
TGCCCCAAAGAACCTCCCACTAGAGTATATATCTCATCCGTACTATACTCAAAGGGGATCCATGTGATCTGAACCCAGAAGCAAATGGAGTGGGGGTAGTTTGCTCCCGCGTACGGTTTCTATGTTGTAATTAATTAGTTTGTAAAAATCAAAATACACTAGTTATTTAACAAAAAATTGTCAAAAATGGCCAAATTTTCTTTTTACTTTAAAAAAAATTGCCTAACTTAGAAAATAGTCAAAAAGAAAAAATCATATTTTTAGTTACAAATTTAAATTCTTAAATTTGAATAAAAGTCCAAATTATACCTAGACTATATATAATTCCACATTAACAGATTATTAACAGATTGTTAACATTGTAACCTCTAACTCTAAATTTTACAATAGACTATTTTCTTTTCCAATCAAAAGTCTCTTGAAAAAAATCTCTCTTGCTTAGAATCTAAAATCTATTCCATGTAATGAGTGAAAAGCCGAAGCAGAAACTTCAATTCTTCCAAAATTTTAAACTTACCTGTTTTGATTTCTGAGTATATTATTTTTTTCTATAATTGATGATTAAAGAAAAACATATACGTGTATAAGTGGCACTAATTAAACTTCCACTCTTTCACAAAAACATATATGCGTTGAGTGGCATTTGTCAACTTTTTAATTGTTTCAAAGCAAATTGAATAATATGCTCTGAACATCAGTGCTAGTGCTGTTGACACGAGTCATCTATGACTGTTGCTGAATTTTTTGAGAGAAACTACTTTTGACAAAACATAAACTAGCAGAAGAAAGTAACGTAAACATGAATCTTATATCTCTGGCTGTGAAGAGTTTATTTAGAAGTTTTTTCACTTTACGTAATTCTTCGTTCTCTAAGATTGATTTCCTCACTTTAGAAGATAAGTATATGTTTTCAGATTTTTTGTAATTTTGAAGTTAAACTTCTAATTTATAATAAAGCTATTATGTTATACAAACAAACAAAAAAGACCAATAGAGTCAATTGTTGATCTTTTGCGTATACGTAAGCCAAGTATAATTTGTTTTTTATGTAAAAGTTTAGTATGTAAATTTGCGATTCAAAGTTGATGTCAAATGTAACTTCGTTGGTTTGTTTTTAATCTAATTTGGTACTAGATAGGATCAATTGCTTAAGGGTTCTTTCTTGTAGGATTTTTAGCATAACTACTCTTCTAGTTTAATTAAATAATTAAATCGGATCCTGACCCGTCCGGGTAATTGGGTTGTAATTCGGGTCAATTTTACTAAACCGCCGGTTGGGAACAAAAAGCAAATAAATAGTTGGTATCAAAAATCAAATTAAATCTCCGGTTTACAGAAGGAAATCAGAACTCTCCTCTTTCGAATCAATTTCCTTCTCCTCGCGAGACTCTCCACTCTTTCGAATCCATCACCACCAGGTTTTCAATCGGAATCGGACGAATCCATGTTTATAACGAAGAACGCCGCGAGAAAGAAGGGATATGGTCCTAGGCTAATTGTTGAAACAAAGCCGGTTCGGCTAGAAAAAGGTGACGAAGAAGTAGATGATGAAGAAGAAGTGGAAGAAGAAGTAGACGAAGAGGGAGAAGGAGAAGAAGAATTAGAAGCAGAAGGAGAAGCAACAGAGGAAGAGGATGAAACGGGAGAAGAAGAAATGCAAGCCACAGACGAAGAGGAAGAAATTGGGGAAGAAGAAACGCAAGCGACAGAAGAAGAGGAAGAAATTGGGGAAGAAGAAACGCAAGCGACAGAAGAGGAGGAAGAAAGGGAAGAAGAAGAAAAGCAAGCGACAGAGGAAGAGGTAGAAATGGAAGAAGAAGAAGAAGAAACGCCTCTAATACATGACTCAAGTCTTCCCGTGAGCCGTTCCCTGTTCTATGCAACCGTTTAATAGCAATTTCTCTACCGTCAGGCAGGGTTCCCTGTAAAAAATACAGCATTAGTCCCTTTCTGATTAATCGAGATTGTGGTAAAATGTCAAGAAGGATAGTTATATAGCGAAGAGAGAAACCTTGAAGACTTCACCATATCCTCCCACACCAAGCTTGCAACTCGCATTGAAGTTGTTGGTTGCTTTTTTAAGACTTGAATACTTGAAAGTCATCAAGTGTGAACCATTACAGGTAGACTGTAACTCCTTCTCTATCCTTAGATGTCCAAACAAGTGAAACTTTTTAGTCTAAGTTCCTACTGAGCTAACATTGCTTTAACCATAAATAGTCTTAATAAGTTCCACACAAGGAACTTACCTTTAAGCTTCTTTTTCGGACTAGCTCGCATATAGATGCATTTTCCACACCAAAATCCAGTTGCAATAGCCAAAGCACTCCCCATAGAAAGAACAAATATATGCACAATGTATTCTTTCGTCGAATCTACAAGAAAACAAAAAAACAAAAGAAATGTTATTGTCATCAAAAATCGACTGATCACAATTTGAAGAATCACAAGAGAGTCAGGAGATAGACGCACTCGTAGAAAGCAATCGACGTTCGTTATAAAAGGTATAATTAGAGTAACGCAAGTAGCAGCCTGCATTCAAGGCAAAGCCTTCTTTGGATGGTAAGCAGCTAGAGACTGATAAAGCTCCATCAGCTAAGCATAATTTGCACAACTCATCGTCTAACGTTCTCCAGCATGTTCCCAATCCATAAACCTTTAAATTGTGGTTGCCCTTTTGAGCAACCGAGAAACCTTGACTATATGGAGCTGTCTCAACAATGGAGCTGCAGAATTCTCCTTGTCACTAGCACATATCTACATTCCCAAAATGATCCATACATTAGAATCATCTAGTAGCTTTTCCTCTAAATTCGATCTATCCAGACTAAGATTATGTACAATTAAACCGTGCTTGTTAACAAAATGGTCTAAATCTAACCATAATAAATCAAGTATTCATAAAAGGAAGACGAAGACCTTGGAGTCCATATGGGAAACGGGTTGACGATAGAAGCTGTCATTATCAGCCCTAACGAAACAACCATCAAGGTGAAACCAACCTCCGGTAGCCGGAAAACATTGAGAGAGGAGATCGGTAGCACGTGACCAACAGAGATTGCATTCGTCCGGCGAGAGATCGTTAAAACACTGCGACAAAAGGTACATCTTCTGCGGAGAGTATCCGTGATCGTGAATTCCAAACTTGACACGCTTCATCTCATCTCTGATCGCGTCGAGATTGACCTGATAAGATCTCCGGTAAGCTTCGACGTCGGAGACGGTGCCGTTATTGCAAACCCAGCCGAGGATGTCCATTCGAGAGATTCTCGTGGAATTCGACGTCGTTAATAACGTTACCGTTAAAAGTACGGCCAAGGAAGAGATCAACGTCGACGCCATTTTCGATTCATGGATCACAGCAACGATGCTTTGATCTGTGTCTCTCCATCATAATAAACTAAAAACTCTTAGCTATTTATAGAGGAGCTTGTGTGACTGTGTATATTCCCGGTTCTCGGTTTCGAAAGCAAAATCATCAAACTAAACCGGATATGCTTAAGTTCGGTTTAGTTTTGGTTTAATCAGAATTTCATTGGTTTTCATGACAAATTTGATTACATTTCGGTTATGTACAAGACCAATAGCAATTTCAGAATGGAAAGATGTTCATACCTAGGTGGAATTAGTGAAATTATGGACTTGTCTATAGATTAAAATCGAAATTTATCAGACCATTAAGGCTCATGTAAAGATCAAAACTAGGAAGGTAAAAGGTTATAAATCAAAAGAGTGAAAGTAACATACACTGCTGTTTACTCATAGAAAAGTGTCAGACTCATTCATTGCTTCTTAACAAATTGCAATCCATTCTGGTCTGAGTACCGTTCCATAAACCTCATGAACCTGTCCCATTCTTTTGGTGTCCTCATTACATGCTTAGCCACAATACCTTCAGGTTTCCCATTCACAAATCTTGCATTCACATCCGTCGATTGAATCACACCTTCCTCATCAATCATGTACAATCCTGTTATTTCCCCTACTTCACCGCTCGAGTCGAAAACCGATGGCTGGTCGAATGAAAAGAGTGCCATTCCATTTGATCCGTCTCTTGACCGAGTCAGCTTAACATCAGGGATTGTCATCTCATCCGTCCCTTGAATGAATTGGAGAGCTGGTTTTACCATCATCGTGATTTGGAAAGGCTTCTGTGTTCTTAGTGATGTTCGGTATGAGGTTTGGGCTTGTGGGGTGGTAACGGGCTTGCCAATGAAAGAGGAGGAGCCTTTGATGGGAAGAACAGAGCATGAAGATAAAACAACGCCTGCGAAAAATCGATCAATTCTCAGTATTTAACTACAATTATGGCAAAATGATCCAACATTTTGCTTCTATTTTAATGGAACTCTTTTCCAAGCATGAACCCTAATCCCTAATTTGCCAGAACACGCTTTTACAGTGAAATTATGATCAGATTATAGGCAGTTACTGTTACCTAAAACCTTAATTCTCAAATGTTTTCACATTTTCTTGCCAATCACATCATAAACAGAAGACGAATTTCAAAATAAGTAAAGAAGGAAACAAAAAAAACCCTGAAAATTTCGACTTATCTCGGAGAATTCATGAGCTCGCAAAGAAACTCGAATTTTTGTTTTTTTAAACCTTATTCCTTTCTCATAATTCGATTTAGCGCGAAATCTTCTCTCGTAAAAGTTTCAAACTCAGCATTCTACCGGAAATTTCTCAGATAAAACCATAATCAACCCACATGCAATGCAAGCAACACGAAGAAACAAAGACTCAAAAAAGCAAGAGTGTCATGTACCTGAACGAGGAACATCTCGTGAAGAATGAGTGACAGAAGTAAGAGACCCAATTGACCGAAAAGAAGCCATACTTTGTGTTGTCTATTTGCGAAATGAGAGTACGAGACAGAGCGAGAGAGTATGAGGAGGAAGAAGATGTGAAGCCAAAAAGATCTGATGTGGTGGCGGGAGAATCATGACGTGTCACCACCAAAGCCGTTCCTTCATTGGATACTCTCATCATCACAAATAATGGGCTTTTAACTTAAGGCCCAATCCTAAATAATAAGCCCATTTAGATTAAGGCCTTACGGATGAGTGGAGAAAGAGCATGAAAGACACGTGGCAGATGCGTGCAGATCGTAAAGAAAAGCTGGAACTCAAAGGTCTGTGATGCTGCCTTAACGAATCCCATGTCCATGTGACTATTCGTCAGCACCATACTTACTTCCTTAATTTTAATTAGTTTTTTAATGATAGCATTAATTATAATAAAACCCACCAAACATCGGATTAGGTTTCTCTCTCTTATAATACAAAGATTTAAATATTAAATTGAGTGATTAAGGTACTGATCCACATGCATCCCATTAAACCTACAATCTCTTGTAACTTGTAAGTGTTTATTTTTTAATTTTTTAATTTTTTTAATATATCTTTAACATCTCACACATATATAACCATCTAATGTTCGTATTATTGAGTAGTAGTTGGTTATTATAACATTTCTTGTCATATTTTTTCCCAAACAGAAAAGAGTGTTATGCTTAACCTATGAATACCCATTACCAAAAAAATCACCAAAAATTATCTTAAGTTTGGTTAGTGAATAACCAGACCATTAAGTTATTTATCCAAGGATTGAATGAAATGAAGAATTTTAAGATCGGAATGTTAACTAAGAACTAAAAATAATAAGAAAGAAAACAAAAGATAGAAAATATCGGTCCACATGAGTGCATGTGAAGCAACAGTTTCTGTTAAATGTAATGAGAAGATGAAATATGTAAGAGGAGTGGGTTATTGTTGGAGTATTCTTACAATAATTAGTAATGATTTTAATACACATATATTCGTGTGCGTTTTTTCGGCATTTCCCACAAAAAATATTTTGCATTTTATTTATCTTATCTTTTTTTTTTACATTATTTATTTATCTTATCCTTTATGAAATCCAGCTATTTTTTTTTTTATGTACTTCTATTTGTTCTGAATTACTTTATTACTCGTACAAAAATCAAAACTTTCTGAAACATTTAATTGCAGTAAATATCTTTTTTGTTAAACCATAAAATAAATATTTTAATACTGCCATATTTATTAAGAACCTGTAACATGGAAAGATTCTTATCTAATCAATCATGCAAACAAGGAACAGTAACAAGCCTGCACTCTCGACTCTCCAAAACATTATAATATTCATATATTTTTGTTGCACATCATGGTAACTATGATTGAATTATATAAATATGAACTACATGTATAATGGCGATGAAGTGGGTTAGACTTTATTTTTATTATTAACCAACCACGTAGAAAATAAAACTTTTACCAAGTTCAAAAAAAGGAAGTAAGAAGAAAACGTGAGATCGATAGTGGGATCATCTTAATTATTATTGTTAATTGATTATTAATGTATTTTATTTGGACCTAATTGACATTAAATATGTTAGAAATAAAGATAATGGGATCGTCTGCTATTCTTCATCACATGTGCAAGTCACCCATTCTGATGCTTCGAACGTTCACCTCGGTAGTGGCTATATCCTACATACATTTTACAAATTACTCATTAATCATTAATCTGTAATGTGATCGAATATATGCTAAAAATTAAGTTCAACTATTATTTTTGTTATATATATTTACTTTCTTAGAAGGCAAGCATTAAAAGACCCAAAAAGAAAAAAAAAAGCGAGAAAATTGATAAAGACATTCTTACAAAAGCCTGTATTAGAATGAAGTTAAGCATAAGCTATCCTATAAACAAATAATTATCTTTTGTTAAGAAAAAAATTAAGCTTAAGCTATCAATGGCACATTAGTATACAGCAAATGATAGTTGACTAAATTTAAAACACCGAATAATGTTTTGGATTAGTTGTAATTGTAAAAACACATTCTCTCTTCACATGTCCTCAATGTCTTCTAAATTTTTTCTCAAATACTTCCAAGATCTTGTTTTTTTGATCTCTTACATGTAACCCTACATACTCTTTGATCACTAGATCCATATAAAACCAAGATTCAACCCTTTTATATATATCTATGCATATCTGTATATGGATATTTAAATATACAGACCAAGCTTATACTTACCCGAGTTTCTTCTTATTCTATACTCGTCTTCCTCCTCCACTTCCTTGCATGTTCAGTGGTAATGAACTAAAGGAAACAAGTTTCAGTGGAAGTTGATGAGACAGAGGAACAAGATGAAGTTGAAGATGAATATTGTTGTTCTCTTCTTATATTACTGTTACGTTGGTTACACTTCCTCTGTTTCAGCTTCCATCGACAATGGAGATGAGGTCTTGGTTTTGCTCTCGGTGAAATCAACTCTTAAGGATCCTCTTAACTTTCTCAAAGATTGGAAGCTTCCAGAAACCGGTGATCATTGTAACTGGACTGGTGTTCGGTGCAACTCTCGTGGCAATGTGGAGAAGCTTGACTTGTCGGGAATGAATCTCACAGGGGCAATCTCGGATTCGATTAGAGAGCTGAAAAGCCTTGTCTCGTTTAACATTTCATGCAATGGATTCGAGTCCAAGCTTCCGAAATCACTCCCTCCGTTGAAATCTGTAGATATCAGTCAGAATTCATTCTCAGGGAATCTTTTTCTATTTGGCAATGAATCAGCTGGACTTGTCCATCTAAATGCTTCAGGAAACAATCTCTCTGGAAATCTCACGGAGGATCTCGGGAACTTGGTCTCTTTAGAAGTACTTGATCTCCGAGGGAATTTCTTTCAAGGGTCACTTCCAAGTTCATTTAAGAATCTGCAGAAGCTGAGATTTCTCGGATTATCTGGAAACAATCTCACCGGTGAGTTACCAATCGTTCTCGGAGAGCTTCCTTCACTTGAAAGCGCTATTCTTGGTTACAACGAATTCGAAGGTCCAATTCCACCGGAATTTGGAAACATCAATAGTCTCAAGTACCTTGATTTGGCCATCGGAAAACTCAATGGTCAGATTCCATCTGAGCTTGGGAAGCTCCAGTCACTTGAGACACTTCTCCTGTATGAGAACAACTTCACCGGAAGAATTCCAAAAGAGATAGGAAACATTACCACGCTAAAGATTCTTGATCTCTCCGATAACGCGTTATCCAGCGAGATTCCAGTGGAAATAACTGAGCTGAAGAATCTGCAGCTACTCAACCTGATGCGCAACAAACTCTCCGGCTCTATTCCTACCGGGATTAGCAATCTGGTGCAGTTACAAGTCCTTGAGCTCTGGAACAACACGCTCTCCGGCGAGTTACCAAGCGATCTCGGAAAGAATTCTCCATTACAATGGCTTGACGTTTCTTCAAACTCCTTTTCTGGCGTCATTCCTTCGACACTATGCAGCAAGGGCAACCTAACCAAGCTCATTTTGTTCAACAACACCTTCTCCGGTCAGATTCCGGCCACTCTTACCACTTGCCAGTCACTAGTTCGTGTCAGGATGCAGAACAATCTACTAAATGGTTCAATTCCAATCGGTTTTGGCAAGCTTGAGAAGCTACAAAGACTCGAATTAGCCGGAAATCGACTCAGCGGAGGGATCCCTGGAGATATCTCGGTATCGGTTTCGCTTTCTTTCATTGATTTATCCAGAAACCAGATCCGATCGTCTCTCCCTTCCACGATCCTCTCAATTCATAATCTACAAGGGTTTTTGGTCGCCGAGAACTTTATATCCGGCGAAATTCCGGATCAGTTACAGGATTGTCCGTCACTCTCAAATCTCGATCTCTCATCAAACAGTTTTACAGGCACTATCCCCTCCAGCATTGCTTCATGCGAGAAGCTCGTCAGCCTCAACCTCAGAAACAATCAACTCACCGGTGAGATCCCTGGACAGATCACGACGATGTCCGCATTGGCTGTGTTCGATGTCTCCAACAATTCCTTAACCGGAGAACTTCCCGAGAGTATCGGAACATCCCCAGCACTTGAACTCCTCAACGTCTCCTACAACAAGTTCACAGGTCCAGTCCCTATTAACGGATTTCTCAGAACCATAAATCCAGATGACCTGAGAGGAAATCCCGGTCTCTGCGGCGGTGTTCTTCCACCGTGTAGCAAATTCCAGGGAGCAACGTCAGGTCACAGGAGTTTTCACGGGAAACGAATCGTCGTCGGATGGTTAATTGGGATTGCATCGGTTCTAGCCCTAGGGATTCTCACCATCGTTACGAGAATTCTGTACAAGAGATGGTACTCAAACGGATTCTGCGGCGACGAGACGGCAAGTAAAGGTGAATGGCCTTGGAGACTAATGGCGTTTCATAGACTAGGATTTACAGCTTCCGATATCCTTTCCTGCATCAGAGAATCGAACATGATCGGAATGGGAGCCACCGGAATCGTATATAAAGCAGAGATGTCACGATCGAGCACAGTCCTCGCCGTGAAGAAACTTTGGAGATCCGCCGCCGATATCGAGGATGGAACCACCGGAGATTTTGTAGGCGAAGTAAACCTCCTCGGGAAATTGAGACACAGAAACATCGTAAGACTCCTAGGTTTCCTATACAACGACAAAAACATGATGATCGTATACGAATTCATGCTAAATGGAAACCTCGGCGACGCGATTCACGGCAAAAACGCCGCCGGTAGGCTTCTCGTTGATTGGGTCTCGCGATACAACATCGCTTTAGGCGTTGCTCACGGCCTCTCTTACCTCCACCACGATTGTCATCCTCCAGTGATTCACAGGGACATCAAATCCAACAATATCTTGCTCGACGCGAACCTCGACGCCAGAATCGCCGATTTTGGCCTCGCGAGGATGATGGCCAGAAAGAAAGAAACCGTTTCAATGGTCGCCGGTTCATACGGTTACATTGCTCCCGGTAAGAATTTAAATACCGTACCGGTTACTAACTCGGTTAAATTTCGGTTCAATCAAACCAATTTCGATTTCATTTTGGTTAATCATTTGCAGAGTACGGGTACACCTTAAAGGTGGACGAGAAAATAGACATATACAGCTACGGTGTCGTTTTATTGGAGCTTCTGACCGGAAGGAAACCATTGGACGCAGAGTTTGGAGAATCAGTTGACATTGTGGAGTGGGTGAGAAGAAAGATAAGAGACAACATTTCACTAGAAGAAATATTAGATCCTAACGTAGGAAACTGCAGATATGTTCAAGAAGAGATGCTTTTAGTTCTACAGATAGCTCTTCTCTGCACAACAAAGCTCCCGAAAGACAGACCTTCAATGAGAGACGTGATAACGATGCTCGGAGAGGCTAAACCGAGAAGGAAAAGCAACAGTAATGAAGAGAACACTAGCCGTAGCATGGCTGAGAAACAAACATCGGTTTTTAGTACTTCACCTGTAAATGATCTTCTTTAGGATGCAAGGAAAGAAGCAAAAATGCCGATAATATTAATTCGTTCGATTCGTGTTCTGTATGTAGAAGAGAGATCTTTTGATCCTTTGATTTTATTTTTCGATGTAGAATAACTTTGCTTTTCTTTTACAGATCATTTTAACTTTGTGCATTGCTCTGAACCATTTGTTCAAAACAAGGTTTTGTTATAGCATATTAAGTGTAATTTACAAAAAAGAACATATAACTAACTACAAAACGGGCAAAGCCGAAAAACTGTAAAGGGGAGAGAAGAAGAAGAAGAAGCTTCTTACATTGTTTTTGTCTTCACTTTGATCTCTGACTTGTCTTATTACTGCTTCAAACATAAAGGGTTCTTGTAGATGATTCATTGTTCATAAGATCATTTGAGCTGTAAACAAAGGATCACATAAACACGGTCACAACAAGGAAACAAAAGTAGAGATTTCAATACGGATATCGGATTTGATCAAATCAGTGAATGTACCTTTACCAGTAGCCTCTGATGTTTTCATTATCCGGAGCCTTCTAACGGAACCAATAAACATCCTAGACACAAGAGAAATTCGGGTTCATAAGAAAGAAGTTGGAGCTAACATTGGACTCAACATGAAAAGCATAAGTGCATATGTATACATACTCCCACGGGACATCACCAACAAGCATCCAATCTCCTTCCTTGTCTTCGTACGTCAGTACTAATCCAGAAGATCCATCTGGAAGTATCCTGAATGGTGTTTCCATGTGACCATCGGTTTCACGTGTGCTTGAACCTGATTGCAGAGAGAGTCACCATTCTATTCCAGGCCAAGAAACCTCTTGAAAAGAAAAACATGAGAGATTTGAAAAGCACACCTGTTTTGGGTTGCAGAAACATTTTTTCGAGAGTATTTGACAATGATTCATAGCATTTATGAGCATTCAGATCGACTTTCCTTCCAATGGGAATCCCATCCATTGTCACCTTCACAAACATGGAACTTCTCATCTTTGTTGCATTAGTTCTATTCTTGTTTCCTTCTTGACGAATCTCCGAATTTGGTTCTTCAGCGGCCGATGTCTTAGCTTGGTTAACCATACTGTTCATTCTGTAAGTCCTAATTGGTGGCCATCCCACAACTTGCCTAAAACAATTTCAAACGTTTCAAAAGCTTAACATAGAGTATATAAACACAAAAGGATAAACCAGACTAAAACCAAAACAACTTTACACAATAATCAGACAGCAAGAGCATCATTGTTCTGCAGTATTAACCACTCCATCCTAAAAGAGGTTTCTCTTGCCCTCCAAAGCAAAAACTATAGAAGAATCCCAGTAATAAGAGATTTTCATGTCTGGAAAATGATAGTAAGATACACTCAAAATCATTTACGTAATAAAGGTCGATTTTCCACATAATAGTGATCACATAACTTTCTGTCTGATTGATTTTATGAATGACAATCAATGATATTAAGATCCCCCACAATAAACCATGATAAAAATGTAAGGCTTTTTTGTAGAATTGGCAAGGTTACGAATCTTAAGGATAAATCAAAAAGAAAGGGAGGAGAATCACACTCACCCACTGGTTCCAGCCATGGAATCAGCTGTTCTCTTGATCCCAGCAGTTACGCTAGCTCTGCTCAAAGAAGATGATGATGAAGAAGACGAAGAATCACCACCATATGGAATCCTAACATTTCGATACCCTTTTCGACCAAGGCTCAACGTAAGACCAAGCTCAAGCTCATTCCCTACCGGAGAAGAAGAATCCTCACAAGAAACAACAAGATTTTCATCGTTTGACAAAGTCGAAGCCGATCCACTGGCTGAACCGCCTTCCATTTAAGAAACCCAGAAGCTGTAAAATCGGAACAGAGACGAATCGTTTGGAGATTTGATTCGAAGGGAAAGAGGAAGGAAGAGATGGGTTGAATTTGAAGCAAAGTCTGAGACTTTAAGTAAGGGAAAAACAGTGAGAATGAAATTTAGAAAAAGGGAAACAAAGGATGAACAAGAAGACACGACTGGTGGAATTTGTCTCTTTTTACTTCCCTAACTTTGAGTCTTCTTTCTCGCTAAAAATATCAATTTTGATCAAAAAAAGAAGTTAATGTTTGGCAGAAACCAAACTGTGATAAATTTCCTCACTTTATTCCGTGAATGTCTTTATATGCAACTCTTTTATTTGTTTCTCTTCTTTCAACAATATCCATTTATGACAAACAAACATTTATTGCAAATTTTTTTTTGTCTGACCAGTTCAATAGCCAAATTTTTATATAATATAGGCGATAAAATTTGATTATGGATGAACAAGTGCGCCTGCCATTTAGTAGATTTACTGTCGACCACTGAACTAAAGATCACTTGCATTTATTGCAAATTTATATAATGTATAATCACGATTGTGCAAATTAACGAAATGATTTTGATATTCTATAGCTATCCAGAGCGATATAATATGTATAATAAAGAAAAATCAAAGGTGTTTTTGGTTGGTTTGGACTCCAAAATCTGATATAGATGGGATAAAATCTAAAACAAAATCAAATTGGTTGCATCCCTGGGTTAAAAATATATATATTTTAAAGAGGTTAGGAAAAAAAAACTTTAAAATAATTTTGAGCATAATATTTTTCTCAAATTATAAACTACAATTATAAGAAAATAAATAAAAGTAGGGGCTCACATGTCAGCTTCATGGGATTCAATCGGACGGCTAAAAAGAAAACTTAGAAGGCTACATGGGACCCACGTGAACAGAGAGGGGTACTCGTGCCCACGTCCTTTGGTCCATCTTTCCAAATCGGACGGTACAGATTAGTTCCGGTTTAAAGCTAAAGATCATCACTATATACTAAATTATATAATTTAATCAAGTGGCAATCTAATCTTAATCACGTCATTATATAAAATATTTAAAGGAGTTTAGCTGTCCATTTTGAGTGGTGTCCGAATAAAAACCCTGTCGTCTGGAGGGAAGACATAACCGACCGTTGCTTCTTTACTTTCCAAATAAACCGTTTTTTTTAATTTATTGCAAAGTGAGTGAAGAGTTGATTTTTTTGAAAGTGTTAGTTGTTCACGTGGGTCCCCACACTCTCAATGGGATGGTAGTATGAGATTCGCTGCGGTGTGCACCACCGTAACTCTTTTAAGTATCTGATTCTCTGTTCTGACGTGGCAATTGAACCATAACCGGTTATCTCCGAGATAACTAATTTCATCGATTTATTTTAAATCAATAAACCAGGACCGGTTATTTCCGATTTGATATCATCAACTACATCTTCTTCTTCTTTAGCTACTCACGTACGGAACAAAGATTGCAGAGAGACCAAAAAAGTCAACAAAGAAAAAATAACAGATTCGGACAAGGGCGATGCTGAGGGGATCTCGGATTCTCCTCTGTCGCTCTTCTCTTTCTCATGGTCTTCGTTTTGATCATCATCATCATCATAATTATCATCATCATCATCATAGAAGTTTCTCCAATTTCATCAAACGCAGCTCAATTCGGAAATCTCCAGCTATCAATGCCTTTCTCTCTACTCCATCTCCATCTCCGGTCAACAGGCGCGATGTGTTCTTCTCCACTTCAGCTTCAACTCCAAATCCAGATCAAACCAACTCCAAATCTCATAAACAAATCAATACAACTTCTTCTGAGAAGATCCTCCGCACGATTTCGAGCTATCTATGGATGAAAGACAACACAGAACTCCGCTTCAGAGTCATCGCTGCTTTAGCTTGTCTCGTTGGAGCCAAGTTCATAAACGTTCAAGTTCCTTTCTTCTTCAAATTAGCTATCGATTCACTCTCTTCATCTTCAACAATCGCTGAATCAAATCCTTATCTACTTGCTGCATTCGCTACTCCTTCTTCTATTCTCATTGGATATGGCATTGCTCGAGCTGGATCTTCCGCATTCAACGAACTTCGTAGTGCTATTTTCTCCAAAGTAGCTCTCCGCACCATACGATCCGTGTCTCGTAAAGTGCTCTCGCATTTACACGATCTCGATCTTCGTTACCATCTAAATCGAGAAACAGGTGCTTTAAACAGAATCATCGATCGTGGTAGCCGCGCAGTAAACACGATCCTCTCAGCTATGATTTTCAATGTTGTTCCCACCATTCTAGAGTTATCAATGGTCTCAGGTATATTAGCCTACAAATTCGGAGCTGTTTATGCATTGATTACTTGTCTCTCTGTTGGTTCATACATCGTTTTCACATTGGCTGTGACACAATGGAGAACCAAATTTAGAAAAGCTATGATCCAAGCCGATAACGATGCTGGTAGCAGAGCCATTGACTCTCTTATAAACTACGAAACAGTTAAGTATTTCAACAATGAAGATTACGAAGCTCGAAAATACGATCATTTACTCGAAAGATACGAAGATGCTGCTTTGAGAACTCAGAAGAGTCTTGCCTTTTTAGATTTTGGACAGAACTTTATAGTTAGTACAGCTTTATCAACATCAATGGTATTGTGTTCTCAAGGGATTATAAATGGTCAGATGACAGTTGGTGATTTAGTAATGGTAAATGGTCTTCTCTTTCAATTATCACTTCCTCTGTTCTTTCTCGGTGGTGTTTACCGTGAAACAGTTCAAAGCCTTGTGGACATGAAATCAATGTTCCAATTGCTAGAAGAGAGATCCGATATCGGAGATAGAGATACAGAACAAAAGCTTCCTTCTCTTGTTCTGAAAGGTGGAAGCATTAGTTTTGAGAATGTACACTTTAGTTATCTGCCTGAGAGTAAAATTTTGGACGGGCTTTCGTTTGTGGTACCGGCAGGGAAAAGTGTAGCGATTGTTGGTGGTAGTGGAAGTGGGAAATCGACGATTCTTAGAATGATATTCAGATTCTTTGATACAGATTCTGGTAATGTAAAGATTGATGGTCAAGATATAAAGGAAGTGAAACTAAATAGTCTTCGAAGCTCCATTGGAGTTGTCCCACAAGATACTGTAAGTTGCCTGTTTCTTACAAAAACTTAACCTGATTTTTATACGGTTGACAAAGTAGCTTTAACTTATAACTGTCATGGCAGGTTCTCTTTAATGACACAATATTTCACAACATTCACTATGGAAATCTTTCAGCTACAGAAGAAGAAGTGTATGATGCAGCTAGACGAGCAGCGATTCACAATACGATCATGAACTTTCCGGATAGATATTCGACTGCAGTGGGAGAAAGAGGGCTGATGCTGAGTGGTGGAGAGAAACAAAGAGTGGCATTAGCTCGTGCGTTTCTGAAATCACCTGCGATTTTGTTGTGTGACGAAGCAACGAGTGCGCTTGATAGTGTAACCGAGGCAGAGATTATGAAAACTCTCAGGTCTTTAGCGAGTAACAGGACTTGTGTTTTCATTGCTCATAGATTGACTACTGCAATGCTATGTGATGAGATTATAGTTTTGGAGAATGGGAAAATTGTGGAAAAAGGAACACACCAAGTTTTGTTGCGCTTATCAGGAAGATACTCTAAGTTATGGACCCAACAAAACAGTATTACCTGAAGAGGCTAAGTGTTGACTTTGACGTCAGTTCATTCTTTTTGTTTGGTTTTACAGCATTTTTTAATAATTATTTCATTCGTGCAAATAATAATAATTTGTAGCCTTGTTGACAAAAAATATTTGTAAGTTAACCTTGTATTGTACGGAAAACCATATGACGTAGAAGAGAGCCAAACATATTCAATGTAATTGTTATCAATAAAGTCTAAAGATTTTTCTGTTTTCATGACTAGTGACCTTAAACTTATGATGATTATGAAATTGAATAAGGATATGGGTGATCAGTCTAATTTCATCTAGAAATTTTTATATAACTATGAATGTACGTAACATTGAGGCGCTTGTTAATTGCACACAAAACTAAAATTAGAACTCTAATTCCACCCAAACTATCACATATAGTATCAGAAATACTCGAAGTTTTTCCCTCTTCTTAATCGCACACAGAATTAAAGCTAAAAATCTAATTTTACCCGATTTTGAATTTTGAATTTTTATGAAAATAAATAGAAATACTGAATTCGAATCCAATCTATATCCGAAATAAACTCGATCAAAAAATAAAAAATATTCGAATAAGTCTTAAATCAATAGAACGGAAAATCCTAAAAAAGACTTGACCCGAAAATGGCTTTATTGACGAAAAGCTATTTTGAGCTTTTGGGTGTTTTTGATGATATGTAGTTAGTTCGAGTGAAATTAGATATTTAACTTTAGTTTTAGTTTTGTGTGCAATTAAGAAAAATGACAAACTTCAGGTGCAATTAAGAAAAATGACAAATTTCAGGTGTTTCTGATAGTATGTGTAATATTTCGGATGAAATTAAAGTTCTAATTTTAATTTTGTGTGTAATTAACATACACTTAAATATTTAGGTATACTGGAATTAAACTGATCACCCGAAATGATTATTCTGATCGGATACAAAATTTTAACTTTTGTATAGCTATGGATTAAAAATACACTTTGGGCCGGAGTAATGGCCTTATAAGAGAGTGAAAGAGCAATAAATATCAGAGAAACCAGAAAAATTCAATAAAATATAAAAAATGGTTCAAAGCCCAATAAATGATTCGAATGATCCAACAAAAAGCGTCCACGTGGGACCCTGACAAGCGAGTAATGACACGCGCTATTACAAGCGCGAGTGAAGAAACGACGGCTGATCCCTTTGTTAAAACAGCCACCACCACCACCTCCTTCCAAGGAAATTACAATGAAGCGAAAATCACCGTCAACTTTCTCTTGAGGACAATATACATATCATAACAAGACGATTCTCCGATTTTCCTCGAGGAAGGAATTTTCAAATCCTTTTCTCGGATTCGATTCTTCTTCCAAGCTCTGGATGTCTTCATGATTTATTAGGTGAGAATTTTCATTCTTCTTCGGGATTTTGTTATCTGCAGGGAAAGAGAGAGCGAATTTATATCATTCGAACATCATTTGGAGATATCTAACCATTAATGATTGCTGGATTTGGATTCGATTATGTTTTGTTTAGTGTTTCCAACAAATTTCATGTTTGGTTTGATAATGTGTTTGCGTTCTTGTTGTTGAATCTCGATTATTGAGTTTTCATATTTTATTATAATTTTTTTCTTCTCTTTTCAGTAGCGTCTTCTTCGTTCTCTCATACCGGTTCTTTCTCAGCTGACTTTTTTTTGTTTTTCAAATCTTCTTGCTTGCTTCTACGCTACTTTTTGATTAAACAAACTAAAACCTGCGAGTTTATTTACAAAAGACTGTGAAAATTCCTATGCTCGAAGTCATGTTATTGTTACGTTCTGTGTCTATGTCTAAGACTTTTTCCAGATCGCATCTGTGTCCACTGAGGTTTTTACCTGCTCGGATTTTGCTTGTTTTTGCAAGAAATTAGTGTTTAATTTCTCACCTTATATCTGTATTTTTGCTATATCAGATGCGAGCGTTGATGATTCGACTTGGGGTGCACCCACAAGAGTCTTCACGAACAAACAAATCGTCGGTTACGTATATTAGCAAGGTCTTGAGTTAAAGCTGAACCACTTTTTTTAATAAAGTAAAGTCCTTATAGAACTCTTTAGAAGCTAAATCAATTTGGGGGATTATGTTTTTTGTTTTGTAGGACAATAATGGAGGCTCGTCCAGTTCAGAGATCAGGTTCGAGGGAGCTGAGTAGTAACCTAACTCGTACTAGTTCTATTCCATCTACACCAAAACCTTCAGCAGCAGAAGGTAGTTTCATGAGATCAGACAACTCCCAGTTAATGTCGAGGCCGTTAGGACAAACCTACCATTTGCTTTCTTCTAGTAATGGTGGAGCAGTTGGACATATATGCTCTTCTTCATCCTCCGGTTTCTCAACCAATCTCCATTATTCGGTGTCCCATGAGAAACACTACGCAGGAGGCAGCAGTAATGCTGTGCAGACATCAAGCAACGATAATTCTTGGTGCCATGATTCACTGCCAGGAGGCTTTCTTGAGTATGCTGAAAACGACCTGACGATTCAAAACAACAATCAAATTGAGGATGTTGACATTGGGGCGTTTGATGACATTCATAAACGAAATGATTGGCAAGAATGGGCTGACCACTTGATCACCGATGAAGATCCTTTGGTAGCTACTAACTGGAATGATCTCTTGCTGGAGACTACTTCTAATTCAGATACAAAGGTATTTAACATTTCTGTTTCATACTAAACTTTTCTAATCGATTTCTGTATTCTCATTTGTTTATAATTGGACTTACTGTGTGTTAGGATAAACAATCATTGGAAATTCCGCAAGTTCAAATTGTTCAGCAGCAACCTTCTCCTACAGTCGATTTGCGACCTGTTAGCACAACATCTTCAAACAGCAATAACGGAACGGGCAAGGCACGTATGCGCTGGACGCCAGAGCTTCACGAGGCTTTTGTTGAGGCTGTCAACAGTCTTGGTGGCAGTGAAAGTGAGCATTTCTTTTCTTTGCTTTCCATAAAATTTGTATTTTATATGGAATGACGATAACTTCGTATGTTATGCAGGAGCTACTCCAAAAGGTGTGTTGAAGATTATGAAAGTCAATGGGTTGACTATATATCATGTCAAAAGCCATTTGCAGGTACTCATTAATCTTTTCCTCCCCACTCTTGCTTCTAAATGCAAAGATTTGTGTTTTAACAAAATATTCATGTTTCTCTTTATCAATGGCAGAAATATAGGACGGCTAGATATCGACCAGAGCCATCAGAATGTGGTAGATACCAAAGTCGTTCCCATCTTCCTTGATGATTATCCTATAGAATTCAGTTTTAAAACTAAAGCTTCTTTGATCACTACAGGTTCGCCAGAGAAGAAGCTGACACCTCTTGAACATATAACATCTCTTGATTTGAAAGGGTAAGGTTTTATTTGTTATGGTAACAACATCACAAATGCAACACCACTATTATTTTAATAGATTCTTACCTCGTTGCATACATGTATTTATACTACAGGGGGATGGGTATTACAGAGGCTCTGCGACTTCAGATGGAAGTACAGAAGCAACTCCATGAGCAGCTCGAGGTATGTTCATAAAGGCGTTGTTATCTTTGATTTTTGTGTCTGGACGGCTGTTGCAAAGAGTAAATAGGCTCGAATTCTGATTATGAAAAACGATTACTTTGGATAAAAATGTGTTCTGTTTCTGTGCCTGCAGATTCAAAGAAACCTGCAACTCCGGATAGAAGAACAAGGCAAGTACCTGCAAATGATGTTCGAGAAGCAAAACTCGGGTCTTGCAAAAGGAACAGCCTCAACATCAGATTCAGCAGCCAAATCTGAACAAGAAGACAAGAAAACTGCTGATTCAAAGGACCTCGCTGCAGAAGAAACCAGGAAATGCGAGGAGCCAGAATCTCCGATGCCAAAGCGCCCCAAAACTGATAATTGAAAGAATCTCTCTACCAGAAATTGGGGAGTTTCAGAGTTTAACAGTAATGAAGAGAGATGCCTCTTCTCTAGAGGTTCTTAAGGATTTCTCTCTCAACTGTTTAGCTATTTTTCTGATGGAAGACTCTCTCATCAACTCTACTGTGTAGACAAACAACAGATCCACCAAGGAGGAAACTTAAAATAAATTAAAGTGTTAGTTTGGGAGAGAATCTTCATCGTTCCAATGTAATCTAAATTCTCAACTCATCATTAGTTTTACCGATACAGATTCTTGTTTTTATATTCTTAGAATATTAAAAACTCTTCAGTTTTTCCCCATTAATATGGCTTACAAAATTCACCTCACCAAAACCTATATTAATCTTTGTTCAACCCGTCTGTTACAGAATGTTAATAAAATTGACATCATATGATACCACAAATACAACTTTATATCTTATATTTACCCATCAATAACAAACACAAAAAATCATAACCAAGAAAAAGGAAAAAATTGATTTTAGAGCGCAAAATCATCTGAATGGCTCGACTGGCATTGTTTCCTCCAGTGTAACAGCGGCTTGAAAACACTCGACGGCTTCTTGCATCGAGGAGATGGATCCTTCCGCTTTGGACATCTTTCCAAGATTGTACCAAGCCGATTGGTTCAGCCTATCAATCCTAAGAGCCTCCATCAGAAAGCTTCTTATAACCGCTGTGCTTGATCGGTTCCCGACTTCCAGTAAGATCTCAGCCTTTGATATCAGGCTTGGGACATGCATTGAATCGATGTCTAGAGCAGTTGTGAATGACTCCATTGCTTCTTCTAGTTTCCCCTGTTTCTTGTACATTACACCTGCCAATTGGTATGCATAAAGCTATCAACATTACTGGTCTTAACATTCATTTGGGACAAGAAGAAGAAGGCAATACCTTCAGTGTGGTATCGAACGGAAGAGTAAGGCGCTATGAGTCTTGATCTCGAGAGACATGTCTCTACATCACGCCATTGCGAGAGGTTTATATAGATATGAGCCAGATCGTGCCACGTCCTAAGCTCCAGACTTCTCAATTCCTCTACATATCCCTGTAATGTATAAATCTGTCTCAGGGTGAATGCTGCATAATTGAAGAGTTTGGAGGACAAATGAAAACATAGAAAATATTACCTTTGGCAGCTTCTTTGCAGAATTGAAGCTTTTGCTCTGAACCTGAAGAAGTGCAAGAAGTTGTGTGTAAGTCTTAATGGCATCTTTCACTTCTCCTTTAGCTAAACGAAGCTTTGCCTTCAAACGCAACAACTTCCCTTGTTCCCATTTCCCTGTCTCATTAAGTGCTGCATCAACGATGGTCTCCGCATCTGAAAACCGTTTCTGAGCTGATAAAATCCGAGCCAGAAGTAACCATACTTCAAGATCAGACTCCGCTCCAAGTTTCAACGCCCATTTAGCATATGTTAATGCAGAATCCAGCTTCCTCTGCTCTGCATTCTCTATAGCAAGACGGTGCACAACTCTCGGATTTGTCATGTCCGAAGATTCCAGCGCCTGCATCCCCTCAGATTGCCTAGTTACTCGCTCGGTCTCAGTAACTGCCATTCTCGAGCTTTCCGTCAGCGTTATTCCTAAAACCAGACGTGCCGCTCCATCTAATTGACTGCATTCGTTCCCCAAGTTTCCAATAGCTCTACGGGCATAATCTAACCCTTCCTCAGCAAGACCAGACCTCTCACCGCAGATCTTGGAAGCCATCAGCAAACCCAAAATCCGGTTTGGATCCTCCCGTTCTGAAAATAGCTTCCTCAGTAAACTGAGAGCAACAAGACCTTCTCCTGCACCTAGGTAACACAGAGACAATGTATAATAAAGTTCCCTTTGATCCAAGAGCTCAGGGCTAAGCTCTTCGAATTGCTTAGCCAGAGCGGTTAGATCGCCTGCCATTGTAAGAGCAAAAGACAAGTGGTCTAAGATTGCCGCATCCCACGAGATTCTTTTCTGATTAACTTTCCTGAGAAGTAACATCAGAAGAAGAATAGCTTCTTCCACATTGTTCCTCGGAATGAATGATCCCTCAGTCTGAGAACGCAGGTTTGGTGGCACTGCTTCTTCCCCGGAATAGAGGAGGAACACTGCATACTCTTTCTGGATTCTCGCAGTGGTTTCTGGATCGAGTTTCCAGTGATTGAGGAGAGCTCTTCTATACGACAAGATAGCATCACGAGGCGAATCAGCAAGTTTCCACAACTCGGGAAGCAGCTCAACCGCTTTCGTCAGAGTTTCCTGCAACTTAATATCGCCAGTCACATTTTCTGATGCACCTTCCGATAAAGAAGCCTCAACTATATCAAGAATAACTCTGCAAGACTGCGCAGCTTCTGCAAAAAAAAAGATTCAAGAGATATTTCCATTTAGCTTAGAAAAATAAGTAAAATACAGAATCAAAAGAAAAGATTGTTACTACCTTGGAACCTTCCAAGACGCTGGAGAGATTTCGCTTTGAGGAAAATGGCTTCGAAAATTAAACTAACAGCATGTTTAGACATTGAAGGTGGAGGAATAGGAGCAAAGCCGCCTTTAGATCGTCTTCTATGTTTCCGCTCTTCTCTAACGGTTAGAGCAGTTTTCATCTTCACTGTGATCCCATTGATATCTATCCCTTCAAAGACTCGCAATGCCGCCTCTATGTTTCCTTTTTGATACTCAATTCTTCCCAAAAGCGCTCTCGCCTCCTGAAACAACAACAACACAATGACTTGGCTAGTTCTGCCAATAAAGCTATCTAAGTAGTCGAGAAATCAAACCTCATAGTTCAAAGAACTTGTCTCACGAAGAGATAACTCGGCTTCTTCAATATTCCCATTATCAAGTTTCTTTGCATTCTCGCTCTCTGCAGCTGATAAAGCTGAGCTAACATTGTAGTCTCTGCCTACTCCATGCTCAGATTTTGCGTCTTCATCTTCTCTAAGTCTCATTTGTTCACCAGAACACAAACACTTCATTCTGATCTTCCTTAAACTTGATCTGAGCTTGCGTAAATGCAACTTCTCGGGCCTAATCTCTCTGTTCTTCATAGCGTCTCAAAAGGTTCGATGATCTTCAAGAAGAAAACATATAAGAATCTTCAAAAAGATCGAGAATTGGATCAAACCAGACATAAACAGGAAACTACATATTCACATTAAGGCGATAGAATCAGAAGTTTCATATGATCAAAATCATGATTAGAACTCAAATCTTGAACAATGAAAGAATGGTTTTCGATAAAAGACAGTAAAAACTCAACATTAAACTGAAAAAAACTCACCACCTAGAATAAAGAAAGCGAATCCTCGAGAAACTCGAGAACTTTGGGGATTGTAACTCAGTTCAATATCGAAAAGCTCGAATGAAATTGACAGACAATAAAGCAATAAAAACCCTAATTCAGATTGATTCGCAAACCCAATTGGAGAGATTGAAGTAATAACAACGATCAAGAAACCAGAAAGGGGAAAAAAGAAAAGAGAAAGAGAAAAGACAAAAAGAACAGACCTTTGAATTTCCAGGAAAGAAGAGAAATTAAGAAAGTAGACAGCCATGGTCGCCTCGAAATTCCTCAAGACTTATTCCGATTCGAAACAATCAAAGGAAGCAAACAATCCACGAAATTTTAATAAAAAGAAAAAGAAACAAAAAAAATCTGATAATTTCTTCTTCGTCTTCGTCTTTTGTTTTTTCACCCTTTTACTTTCTTCTCCGCCTTTTTTGCCTTTGTCACTTTGTGCATCGGTGTGAGTGAGTTATTTTGCCTCTTTGTTTGGAGTTTTCTTCACTACTACCCAAAAATTAAAAAGAAAAATTGTGAAGAAGAAGGAGAAGAATAAGTGCAGGCGAATAAAAACAGCAGATGGAATTTTTCGAAGCTTGGAACACGAGATGAACAGATCTGTTTACTTAACTTATGTACTGATGACATTTATTACCTTTCCCTTTTTCTTTATTTTTTTAATTTCAGTGTGTTGAAAATGTCTTTTGCAGGTCCTTTTTTTTTTCCATTTATTAATTAGTTCTTTATACTATTGCTGATTCCATGACGAATTACTGCAATATTTTTTATTTAATAGTGGTCAGCAAAATATTTTGAGAATTACATGTCGTCATATTAAAAATTATGTATTCTTCAAATTGGAGATTTATTCCTTATTTTCAATTTTTGATATATGTGGAGACCTCTAATTGAGAGAATATTTACTGACTCTTGTTGGGTAAGATATGTAGGTGAAAAGAGTTGGTCATGATGAGGATATATAAAAATTGAGTATAGTTTTACAGCTAGCTGTCATTTCATGAAATATAAATATTAACTTCCAGGTTTGAATTTCAATATATGGTCGATTTCATCATAAATACTTTATACATTGTCATTATACATTAAACCTAATTAAGCTAGCCAACTATATATATTAATATCGTAATTTTCAGGACCATGAGGTTGAAGCATGTGAATCAATGAGTGGCCACGTGTATGGCTTTGACATTCACAACAGTTTGACCATAATTTTGTTTTTGATCGAAAAAAATATAAAAAATTGACTAATATAACCTATTTTATTTAATATATTATTAAAATAATTTATTTTTTAATTATTTAGATATCTTACTTACTTTTCAAAAATACTTATTTTGCCACACACTTCAATTCACATTAAATTTCATTTATTTTCTTTGTTTCAGTTTCAATTCATGTTGAACTATACTATGATATAGTTTCAATTACAGATTAGGTTACAATTGAACGTGTCTAAGTAATCTGCTGCATAATCATGTTAGGTTTCATTGAATTTTACTGAATCTTAAATACAAATTGAGTTTGTCATTGAATTTTGATTAGCAATGAGTTTCCAACCCTATAAAATTTGTCTGATTTCACTGTAATCGATTTTCTGGGAAAAGTTTCGCAAATCGTGTAGATCGATCGGTCTAAGCACTGACCGATCAATCCGTACATTTTATTTTGTTCCATGTTTATGCGAAACATGGATCGATCGGTCTAAGCACATCCCGATCGATCCACATTTTTCTGCGAAGTACAAATTGATCGGTTTGGGTATGGACTGATCGGTTTGAACATCACAGATAAAAATCACTCTTTAAAACAACGTAAATCAATTGGTCTATGTGTTGACCGATCGATCTGTGCACCAAAAAAAAAATCCTAAGTCTGCCAGATTTCCGGCAGATTTGCAGGAAGTCTGCCAGATTTCCGACAGATTTGCAGGAAATCCATCAAAACTTTGGCAGACTTGCAGGAAATCCACCAAAACTTTGACAGACTTGCAGAAAATCCACCAAAACTAAAAATTTAATAACAAAACCCCAAAAACAAATATTTGATTACATTGTTACCAGAAAATCCGTAGACAATGAATCATGATTGATGAAACTAAAATCTTCTGTTTCTTTCACCATAATTTAGAATTTATTGAAAATATAGATAAATTTTTTTCAATATATATACTTTTAAAAGGGGAAATAATATTCTTTTTATATACCTAGAATAATTCTACTTTTTTATCAAACTTATTCAAATCTTTCCAAATTTTTTACTAACATTAATTTTAAAAAGAAAAAATACAATTCCTTTTTTGTTTTGAAAAATGTATTTTGGTAATTAATATTTTATAGAAGAAAAAAATAGGTTGTATAAATAATTTTTAAAAAATAGGTTATTTAAGTAATTTATAAAATAAAGTGGAATATCATAATAAAATTTCCATGTATATTTCTTATAAATGAGAGTTCATAAGCCTAATAAATCTTGCAATCGAGTTCATATGGTCGAAATCTGAAAAGACATTACTATTTAATAAAGTTGACAGCAAGCTGATCTGGTAAACCTAGTTAACAACATATTACCTACTACTAATTGTGAAAATAGTGTTGGATAAAAGAAGAATCAAAGAAAAACGTCTAAACAACTACAACTTTTTTTCTTTATGAAAAATTAAAAATGTTATTGGATAAAACAATAAATAATATTAATAGTAGAAAAGAAATTGTGCTTTTTATTTACGAGTTTCGGGCATCTTCTTGTCACCTGATTGGTCCATGACCTATTGTGTCTTCGAGACTCTCATGACACTAATAACATGGAGTAAAAAACATAGAATCGTCTCACTTTGAAAAGAAATGATATGTTATTATCTCCAAACAAGATTTTTGTTTTTGTAAACAATGGGTTATAAGTAGCCGGTCCAATAATCAAGTTTTTATATAATGTAGATACTGGGACTCGATTTCTAAATATACAAGTGCACCTGCTATTTAGTGAATTTTTCGTCGGCCACTAGACTAAAAACTATTGGCTACAAAACTTTTGTAGAAAGATAATTGAGCTAAGGTACCTGAAATTAAAACCATGATTATTATAAGGTGATTCACACCATTTTTTGCCAAAGGTAACGTGATAGACGACAAACCGACAGGATGCAGAGCACCATCCCTAACACAATGAGTCCTATAATAACCTTCTCCATTTCGTGTATGCTTCTTCTTCTTAATTGCTACTTTCTAGAATTGTGTCTGCTTCTTCTTGCAGACGAATATTATTCACTATAGCCATAAGTTGGCATTTTGAGGCCCGATAACAAATGTAAACTTTGCATTTTTGGGACTTGGTCATTTATGTAAAGCTTGCATATTTTATAAAGGTATTTATTTTGTGATTACATCCATATATTCTAAAAAATATTAAGCATTAACACTAACTTTCAATTTTTCATACAAATTTTAATACTCAACTTTTACCTATAACTTTTTAAAATCTACAAGTCTAATATAGAATTTCTGGTTCTCAATTTCAACTCACATGGTCAAATAGCACCAGTTTATCCCGGTTTAGATTATTTCCAAGTACTTGGTTTAGTTCATAAACGATGTCGTTATGTACTGTATTGAAGACGACGTCGTACTCAGAGCATCTCCATCCATAGAACCCTTAATGGGGTTCTAAAACATATTTATAATGAAAATATGTTATTTTTAATGTTCAGAATTATAAGTGAGGTTTTAAGATTATTTAGGTTCCATTGGTAGAACCCCACTTGGGGTTCTAAAAAAAAAAAAAAATTCTTTTTAATTAAGTTAAAATATATATAATTTATTAAAACACAATTATTTTACATTCATATATTTAAAAACATACAAAATATAGAGGATAAAAGTACATATTG
>OVAX01002671.1:0-26944 GCA_900406405.1 Lepidium africanum | reverse complement strand
GACTCTATAAAAGGACTTATATCATGGCTGAAAAACCGGAAAAACCATGATATATCATAAGCATAAACATAGAATCTCTATAAATCCTGTAGTATATGACAACTTCCTGTTTTAATGGAAAGTTTACATATTTCTAAAACTGGTGATTGAGTGTTCACCAAGCACTTGTACACCTCATGTACTTCATTTTTATCAGTTTCAAGCTCACTAATTCGTATATTTTTAGAGTATTTGTCAGTGTTTTGGAGTCTTAGGAGATATAAAACAGGCTTAATTCGGATCATGCACTAGAAGCACGAATTGGAGCAGAATCGGAGCAATTTTGGAGTTTCAACAACAAAACATCATGATCAATCGATCCCCCACCTCAGATAGAGTTGCGCTCGATGTGACAATCGACCAGCCACAGCTTGATCGATCGGTCGTCTCACCACCAAGACTTGCGCCCGACTTGTGGATCGATCTTGCATCTCAAGATCGACTGATCCAGCTCCTCACAGTGATTTTGCGCACGACTTGGAGTTTGACCAGCTGCCAGTGCGATCGACCGATCATGTTATGGATTGATCGATCTGCACTTGGATCAATCGATCATCGAAATAGACCTAATTTTCTTGTTTTGTACTTACGCGTTTTAAGACATCTAAATAACCAATTTTTAGGTTTTTATCATATTATATCATACTTTTATGGCTGGAGACTTTTGTAAGCTTGGGAGAAGAATTTTTCCTCAACTTTGAGAAGATTTCTAAACCCTTTTATTCTTTTTTTCAATTGAATTATGTTTTCTTCATCTATGGAATTGTCTTTCGCAATTATGTCTCAGTAGTTTCATTATCAGATTTAGGATTTTCTAAGGAATTAGGAATTAATGAATTAGCAACAAATAGGCTTGATTTTGTGTTTTCTCCATTTATTGCTAAATGTAATGCCTTGATTAGCCTGATCACCTAATCTATGATCTAAGGTTGTTTAACTTTCCAAACGCCTGTTAGATGCATGAACTAGCATAGATGAGCAACTAGTCCTTAACCAATGAAAGATGATATTAAGGCTAGTTGTGGACTTATTAGACCAATTCGATAATGCATGCTTATATCCTAGGACCAACGACAGTTAGGATCACCAGGTTGATAAACATAGTAGTGGGCAGCACGATAGTGGGTTTGCTAGAATTCAATGTCTAAGTCGAAAATTGTTTTAATGTATGCCCTGAATAGAATTCCTGATTTAATTTTTTGTTCCTGATCAATTCCAGATTTGAGTTTTTGTTCCTGATCAATTCCTGATGCCTGATTTTTTTAATATTGATTTTTACACCACTTTTAATCGTTTTAGTTGTTAGTTACATTCTCCACTTTAATTGTTTTGACTTAGCTTGAGTTAGAATCGAGTGATCAATATTGTAATCCTTGGTTGTTCGTGGATTCCATCCCTATGTACTACTACAACAATGTTGGGTACTTGTAGTAGATTGTTAGGGTAAAATTTGAGTGTATCAGCATCTTGTATCCATGTCAGCTTGCTTTTGACTTTGCTTCTTTTGCAATACAATAACTTGTACACCCTACCATCTTGTGTCCACATCGGCTTGCTCTTGACTTTTCTTCTGCATTCCGTAGACAACACTTGGCAGACAGCACTTAGCTCTTCTTTCCACAAACAGCATTTGGCTCTTCAGTATGCAAACAGCACTTGACTATTCTTTTTGTAGACATCACTTGGCTCTTCTTTCCACAGAAAGCACATCTCCAATCTCCCCATTTTTAGCTCAGTTTAATAATCAAACACCTCATCGTACCTGTTCAAAGACATAACACAAACATACACTGCATAAGGTACATTTGAATGTAGTCATATAAGGAAATGGCTAAGCTAAGCTTCTAAGCTCCCCTCATGATCAGGCACAAGACTTTGTCTCGGAGTCTTCTCCCCTTGTTTGATATCACAAATGAGTTAAAAATCATACATGCATACACAGACAGAAGAATCAACTATAACTGAAGACTGTTGATATGCCACATTGAATTTGGCCTAAGGCAATGAGCCTTTACTGCAACCTATTTATGATAAGATAAGATATACACAGACAGAAGAATCAAAGATATATTGCACACACTCGTGTAGCCCACACAGAGGATCAAACGACTCAAAAAATCAGAACAGTGTGAGTGACCCAAGCCAATATCTAAACATGTGAACACATACCAAATTAATACATGAATTTAACATTTAGCTTAATAACGTGAAATGTATACCTGTGGAAATCCTCACAGTGAGGTGGGCAACGAGCAGACAGAAACATGACTTACAGAGAAATCACCACACTACCCATGTCACAAGTTTACACCATATAAATGGTTGGCTCTTGTGGCTAGCCTTACACCAGGCATACTTTTATCTTTGTATTTCGTGGCACTCCATAATCACTATATAGCAGGCGGTTGGAATTTCCTTTGGAGAGACATCAAATTGTGTGAACCCACAACAGAAAAAGCATTTCTTTTAAAATACCTGGGTACACACATCCTGAACAAATCATTGCATATCCTTGTGCTTATGCTCATTGTTCAATAGATAGAACACGAATAATCACTTGATTTCTCAATTCAGTGTTTGTCTCACAAGTCATTGTACCATTTACGGCACAATTTTGTATTAGAGATATCACTTGACTTATCAATCAGATGATATAGTTGCTCTCTAAAGCTCTTTGACCTCCTGTTCTACAGCAACATAACCCTTTGTACATAATCTACATAGAACGGCATGACAAGCAGCTATTTTCCATAGTATGCAGAACCAAATATATACCATCAACTCGTTTGAAGTATGCTGCACAATAAAATCTAAAGCATGTACTTATCCACACTTTACACACTCGATTGTGACAGTTAGAATTCACAAACACCAATATCAGTTCTCAAAGCAGTGAAACGATTAAAGTCCATGGGTTTTGTGAATATATCAACTAATTGATTTTCGGTGTTCACATGATCGATAATGACTAGTTTCTCCTCAATAATTTCACTAATCAAGTGATGTCTAATCATGATATGCTTAGTTCGAGAATGCAAGATATGATTCTTTGCAATGTTTATGGCACTTTTATCATCACAATGAATAAGTAAAGGTTCAGAAGGAGTACCATAATCCGTAGTCATCTGTTTCATCCACAGCAGTTGTGTACAACAACTACCTAGAGTGATGTATTCCGCTTCAACTGTGGATAGAGACACACTATTTTGTTTCTTACTCAGCCATGAGATCAAGTTGTTTCCCATGAAGAAGCATCATCCACTTGTGCTTCGTCTGTCATCTAATGAACCTACCTAATCAGCACCACAGTAACCAACCAGGCTGCTGGTTCTGTCCTTGGTAAAGTAGATACCCAAATTCGTTGTGCCTTTGACATATTTGATAACTCGTTTAATAGCAAACAGATGAGATTTCTTTGGTTTTTCTTGGTATCTTGCACAGACTCCTATTGCATAACATAAGTCTGGACGACTTGCTGTGAGATACAACAAATTCCTAATCATACTCCTATAGAGTTCCTCATCAACTGATTCTCATGTCTCATCTTTAGTCTTCTCTGTGGTAGCCATAGGAGTTCGAGATTCCTTGCTTGAGGATAAACCGAAATGTTCCTCCAGATTCTTGGCATAAGTGCTTTGTGTAACAAAGATTCCATCATCTGTTTGTTTTACTTGAAGGCTCGGAAAGTAGTCCAGTTCTCCACACATACTCATTTTAAACTCTTGAGTCATCACCTTGACAAAATTATCAACAATACTCTAACTTGTAGAGCCAAACACAATGTCTTCGACATATATCTTCACCACCATGAAGTCAGACTCGGACTCCTTAATAAATAAAGTTTTGTCAACACTTCCGCGAGAATAGCCGTTGTCTGTCAAAAAGGTTGCCATCCGTTCGTACCATGTCCTTGGAGCCTGTTTCAGACCATACAGAGTTTTGTGGAGTTTGTACACATACTCGGGATGTTCTGGATCTCCAAATACTTTTGGTTGTTCAACATATACCTCTTCTTGTATCCATCCATTTAAGAACACACTTTTAACATCCACTTCATTCAGTTTGAAATGATGTTTGCACATTATTCCCAACAGAAACCTGATTGATTCCAGTCTTGCTACAAAAGCAAAGGTTTTATCAAAATCAACACCCTCCATTTATGAATACCCTTGTGCAATCAAGCGAGCTTTGTTGCTCACTACATTGCCATTTTCATCTATCTTGTTCTTGAAGATCCACTTGGTACCAACAACATTCACATCTTTCGGCCATGGCAACAACTCCCACACGTTCAGCCTTCCAAAATTCCATATCTCTTTTTGCATTGATTCAATCCAAAACTCATCAAGAAGAGCTTCTTTATGCATCTTGGGCTCCATTACTGAAACAAAACAAGAGAATTGAACAAGTTTTGTATCTTTTCTTTCCCCAATGAGTTGCTTGAAATCAATCTGCTTATTCCTGGTGATTTTACCACTCTGGATGTTCCCAATACATCTATTTGTGAGTGATTTCTATGAACTTGCATCTGTCTCTATGGCTGGTCAATGATCTGTGTTTTCTGATTCTGAGACAGGGTTTTGCAGCTCTTGTTCTTCGGAAGCTGTGGGAAGGATCTACATACAAGGAGAGGATGAGTCATCAAATACCACATTCACATTTTCTTGTACCATCAGTGTGCGTTTATTGTAGACATGAAATGATGTGCTAGTTCCCGAATACCCAACAAACATACCGGTGTCACTTCTTGAATCAAACTTACAAAGTTGATCTTTATCATTAAGAATGTAGCATACAAAACCAAAGACGTGAAAGTAGCTAACGGTTGGTGGTTTTCCTTTTCAAAGTTCGTACAGAGTCTTGTTTGTGCCTTTTCGAACATATACTATGTTTATGATGTAACATGCAGTGCTAACAACCTCTACTCAAAAGTTGTTGGTCACTCATTTTCCATGTAACATGGCTCTGGCCATCTCCAGCAGTGTTCTGTTTTTTCTTTCCACTACATCGTTCATGATCACTTCGTATCGCCTTAATTTCGTCACGCTCGTTCTTTACTTGTAAAGCGAGTATTTTGAAGCTTTTGAGAGTATCATTCTTTTCTCTCAGGAATCTGACCCATGTATACCGTGAAAAATCATCAACTATTACCAAAATGTATTTCTTACCACCCATGATTGCCTTGAATCAGACCCATCAAGTCTATGTGGACCAAATTTAGTGGTGAAGTTGATTTCACATCCAGATCAGAATGGTGTTTTGTTTTGACTTGCTTTCCCATGCTGCAAGGGCCACAGACAAGTTTTTGCTTGCTTTGAAGTTTAGGCAATCCTTGAAGATTTCCTGATTAGCAAGCTTTACCATCGTCATGTAGTTTATGTGTCCCAACCATTGACGCCGAGTTCTGTTTCATTTTCTTTCACAACACTCATACACTTGTGTTCATGTGTCCACATATAACAGTCATTTCCAGATCTTATCCCTTCAAGAACTACAACTCCCAGTGAGTTAAAAGCTTTGCATCCAATTTTTGTGAATCTGATTTTCAGATCAAGATCACATAGTTGACTGATGCTAGTCAGATTTGCCTTTAGACCATTGACGAAATACACATCCCTGTAAGCAACTTGACAATACAAGTTTAGTTTTTGAACCCAAACCATGTTGTTACTACGATGATCTATGTAGTACATTCATTGTTTTAGAATTCTACGAAGCCTATTATGAAACCGACGAGAATTTCTAATTTTTAATTAAAATTTTTAAAAATAAATAATTAATACTGTCGGTACCCGTGGGTTTAAAACCCGACGGAAACCGATGGAAATTTTTGGTTTTTAAATAAAAATTAAATAATTAAATAAATAATTAATCTTTTCAGTTCTCGTTCGTTTAAAACTCGATGGAAACCGATGGAAAATTCTGATTTTTAATTAAAAATTAAAAAATAAAAAAAATAATTAATTCCGTCCGTTACGCATATGTTATAACATTAAACTGACACCGGTTCAAAGCCATACTTGACAATCTTCCTTAGCGAAACACCTTGATTTACGCATGTCTTATAACATTAAACTTGTTGGGAATCTTTAGAAGCGGTGTTTGGAGAGGATCAAAGTGCTGAGACACCTCAAAAACTCAACTGCTGATTTGCCAAACTATAGTTTAACTTATTTAAGTTTTTGATGTTTCAGATGATGACTTTTAGGATGACGATGATTTCTTGCTAAGAGACAGGTTGTTTTCATTGTTAATTTGTTATTGTCGACTTATGAATTCACTATCTTTGGATGTACCCATTTGAAAAATATATGTTCGAGCTGAAGAAAAAAGTTAAAATCTTGAGTTGACTCGAAAAATCAATTGTTGCCTAATGTATCAATGAAAAAACTGCAAACTTTACTTCGTTCTACTTTCTATCAAGTGTTCTGATGAAGAGTCGGCAACCACAGAAGTGCCATATATATATATATATATATTCACAGGAGTGTACTTACGAACAGACATGCAAACTGTTTTTATCAAGTTTTGAGTAAAAGTGTTTGTTTATTACCATCATGTAACCATTTTTTTTGTTCACTGAAAGCGGAGGATACTGAAGAGCTAAAGCCAATAAAAGAGAAAGCAGATCATTTATTTTTGTCAGATTTTCATCTGAATAGTGTCAATGTAACTTCACTTATGTGTACTTTCCATGATTCTTTTTAGTTTCTTTGATAAATAATTGTTTGATTTTATAGTTTTTTTGTTGCCGTCATAAATATAAGGAAGAGGAAAAAAAAGTTATAATACAAGAGCCGGCGAAAGACGATAATTCTCCAGAAGCTAAGCCCAAAGAAAGGGAAAGAAACAGTAACCCTTGGAACATTAACTAGACACTTAAAAATAAGAAGATGAGCTGCCGAACGAAGCCAAAACACGGAAGAAAACAACTTGTCTGAAGGTGAAGACTCCTATGAAGTGAAAGAGATCCTCACAAATAACAAACCAGCAACTACACCAGAGAGAAAGAACCCATAGACAGAACTAAATGAAGCTACGGAAAGAAGCCGCTGAAGGCGAGACCGGGACAAACATCAAAACTGACAAGAATTAAAGAAACAAAGAACTCTTCTTCCAAAAATGGTGAGCTCAGGAAACACAACAGACCGAGAAGCACCTCTATAGAGCTGATTAAAGAGCAGACCTTGAAAACAGGGATTAAACATGGGCAGCAAAATCCAACTCTTATCCAAAGCACTAGCTAAAATTTGCAGGGACTAAACCGGCTAAGACCAACCTAGACAAGAATAAGCTAGAAGAAACTAAAAAGCACTAAACCTTGAACTACACCGAAGAGAAAAGACTATAACAAGTGAACCTCATTGGAAAACAAATGGAACAACAGAAAGCTCAAGATCTGCCAAAACCTCCATGGAAGCCAGGCAAAGAAGCTTCAACGCCGGCATTAGAAAATTTATCGGAAACTCTGTCCAAAACTCCAAGATCGATCTTAAATCAGAATGGTCGTGGGAAAAGCAGAAGTCAAAAATGCCCCTTCCTCTCCCCCGAGAAACAACAAAAGCATTACCTCGAGTAACGATTCCAGGAGTAACGATTCCAGGAGTAACGACTCCAGGAGAAGCAATCCTAGGCGGGTTAGCCCTTGGCCTTTTCGCAGGTCTCAAAGTTCCGCAACCAGAACTTGAAGGAACTTTAACAATGTCTCGAGTCAGTGCGGAAGAAGATCGGGTAACTCTAGAAGATCTCCCAGAAGGACAAATCTCCATTCCATCAAGAGCAGCGTTCATGCCCTCTTCAACGCTGGGAAGTTCAAAATCATCGAGACCCATTTTTTGTTTGAGAGAAATGCTTGAAATATATCAGAAAACTTTTGAAAGTCGGAAGAAAACTATGAAGAAAGAAATAAAAATGAAGTCGAAAAGACTAATCGCAAAAATGAAGTGAATGGTAAAAGAAGGATGGTGCGGTATTTATAGGAATTTACCGAAAACCGAAACGACACCGAACAGTAAATATTACTCAACGCACAGAAATCGAGGAAACAGCCTCAAATAATCCAATCACGGAATGACACGTGGACCAAAGATTCTAGACGGAGAAACTTCCCGACTCAGAAACTCGGCAATAGCTTTTCGAGTCTGGGGGGGACAATTGTTGGAGGTGGATCTGAGATCCTACTTCGGTCCACGGGAAACAGTGGGCAAAATTCTAAGTATTGAACTCGGCAAGTATACCGAAGTTTCAACTTAGAAGAATTCCTTCTCAGAAGCGCGCTAAAGCTTGAAGAAAGTCGGGCGACACGTCAGCAAACAAAAAAATAGAAATTTTCCTATTCCGACGTGGAAAATTTCCGAAAATGTAGCAAGAATCTTCTAGATACGATCTTATCTAGAGATTTGTATATTTTTCTTTATTTGATCTACTTTGTAACCGCCTCTATGGTCTATAAATAGAGGAATGGGTCCTTCAAAAAAGGGATCCGCCTTTTGTCATCACACATCGAGCAATAAAACTGTACTTGGCAATCATCCTCTTCTTCGCAATACACTTCTTTTCTTCAAAGTTCTCAAGAATCCTTGCCCAATCTTCCCTCTTTGTAATCAGAATCTCGGATTTAGCTCCTTGTGCTAGACCCGGTTCGAACAGTTTCTATTTTTATATATTTTAATACATATTTATATAAAGAAAAAAATTGGTTCTATAGATTTTTTACATAATTTATGATAGTTTGTTTTCTTATACATATACATAAAAAGAAATTTCTGTTTTTCTAAATACATATAAGAATATACGGTAGTTTCTATTCTTATACATATGCATAAAAAGAAATTCTTTTTTTATAATCAACTCATGGGTAACTCATAACCTTAATGGATAAATCTATTGGATTTATAGATCTATAAGTGGTAACCCATACCCAGTCATCTATTTATTTGAGTACAAAAATATATCCGAACTCTATTAAATTAACAAACAAACAAGACCAACCTATGAGTAGTGATCCATTTTAACACCCTTATATATGATCGATATATCGACAAGGTTTACTAAATAGTCCAAAAAATTTTAGTCTCAAATTGACTATCCAAAAGTGGATTCTCATAAAAAGAATGCAAATCTAGATATACATTTAACTATCTCATTAAAAATAATTCCTTATACATATTATATTTATGTATACGATTACGTTTTTCTTTTTTTGGTTTTCTACGATTACGTATTTACATACGTTCTAACTGGTAACATATATTTGACAATTCAATTAGATTCAATTTATTCCACAATTCAGCTCTTACGATTTTATACATACAACAATTCTATATTCTACAAGTTATCATCTCGAAATACATCACAATAAAATATGTAATGTCTATTACACCAATATTGAAGTGTGATATATATGATAAGAAACTAACTTTCTAACTCAAAAGAAATCGATATTAAGTAAAATAACTTATATTATATATATATATATATATATATATTAGATTAAAATTATCCAATTTTCCAAAATATATATATATATATATATGTATATTGTTGGTATGAAAAACATAAACCATTTATAAAATTGAGATAAATAATAACTTTAGTTGGTATAAAATCTGATTTGCCAATACAATTTTTCGAATTCTGAAAAGATAATTCTTGAAAAATGTCATAAAATGTTTTCTTATTGAAACTTCGAATGTATAAATTCCACTTATTACGTAACGTTCATATACCCTAATAACCAGTGAAGTTCACGTGTAATATATTTTTGACACGTATACGTATGATACATTCGTTTGTTTGATGAGTCAACGATGACTCTTACTTTCCGTCTTCTCGGAAGCTCATTTGTATTTTTTTTACGGTGATTTACTAGAATAGAGCAAATTTAAGGAAAAATGATTTAAACAAAGCGAATGTTTCAAAATTAGTTGAATAATTTTTTTTAATTTTATATATACTATTTTTTTTATGAGTAAACAAAAATATAATTATAAAACTGCCATTAATAAAATTTGCCATATCAGCGTCCGTCTTTTACGAACTCTACTAAATTAATTGAACGCAACATGAAAGAGTTGATCATACTTTGGTAGAGATGACCAATGATAATGTAGTGTATGGTAAAGTTATAGGTGACCCATAATAGAGTTCGTTTTCCTCATGTAAAATGTAATTTGTTACTTATGGTAAAGTTGATAGTACGATAATGTGTTACATAGTAAAGTTATAGATGACTAATGGTATAGTTTGTTTTCCTCGTTCAAAATGTAGTTTGTTATTCTTGGTAGAGTTGATAGTACAATAATGCAGTGTATGGTAAAGTTAGATATGACTCATAGTAGAGTTTTTTTTCCTCGTTCAAAATGTAGTTTGTTACCCTTGGTAGAGTTGATAGTACGATAATCTAGTGTCTTGTAAAGTTAGATATGACTCATAGTAGAGTTTGTTTTTCTCGTTCAAAATGTAGTTTGTTACCCTTAGTAGAGTTGATAGTACGATAATGTAGTGTCTGGTAAAGTTAGATATGATCCAAGATAGAGTTCGTTTTCCTCGTTGAAAATGTAATTTGGTACCTTTGATAGAATTGATAGTACAATATTATAGTGTATGGTAAAGTTATAGATGACCGATGGTAGAGATCATTTTTTCGTTGAAATTGTACCCATGGTAGAGTTTGTTTTCGTTGAAAATGGAGTTTGTTACCCTTGCCACGTCAACATATGTCTTTTGTGAACTCTACTAAACTAATTGAATGCAACGTGAAAGACTTGATCATACTTTAGTAAAGATGACCCATGATAATGTAGTGTATGGTAAAGTTATAGATGACCCATGGTAGAGTTCATTTTCCTTGTTCAAAATATAATTTATTACTCATGGTAGAGTTGATAGTACGATAATGTGTTGTATAGTAAATTTATAGATGAATAATGGTAGAGTTTTTTTTTCCTCATTCAAAATGTAGTTTGTTACCCTAGGTAGAGTTGATAGTACGATAATGTAGTGTATGGTAAAGTTATAAATGACCCATGGTAGAGTTCATTTTCCTTGTGCAAAATGTAATTTGTTATTCATGGTAAAGTTGATAGTACGATAATGTGTTGTATAGTAAAGTTATAGATGACTAATGGTATAGTTTGTTTTCCTCGTTCAAAATGTAGTTTGTTACCCTTGGTATAGTTGATAGTACGATAATGTAGTGTATGGTAAAGTTACATATGACTCATAGTTGAGTTCATATTCCTCGTTGAAAATATAGTTTGTTACCTTTAGTAGAGTTGATAGTACGATAATGTAATGTCTAGTAAAGTTAGATATGATCAATGGTAGAGTTTGTTTTCCTCGTGGTAGAGTTTGTTTTCCTCGTTGAAAATGGAGTTTGTTACCCTTCATAGAGTTTATAGTATGGTAATGTAGTGTCTGGTAAAGTTAGATATGACCCATGGTAAAGTTTGTTTTCCTCGTTGAAATGTCATTTGCTACCTTTAATAGAGTTGATAGTATGATCTTGTAGTGTATGGTAAAGTAACAGATGACCCTTGGAAGAGTTCATTTTCCTTGTGGAAAATGTAATTTGTTACCTTTAATAGAGGTTATAGTACGATAATGTAGAGTGTTAAAATGTCTACTATGGTCAACTCAACTTGACCATACAAGTCATAACCTTTACTATGGACAAATCAGCCCTACCAATTAGTACATGAACTCTACCATGGACAACTGAACTCTACTATATAGTTAATGTTGTCTACAATGTTCATCTTAACTCTACCATACATGTCATGAGCTTTACTATAGACAAATCAACTATACAAATCCCTACATGAACTCTACTAGGTTGCCTAGTTCGCAGCGGTCTTTGTTAGCGAGCCTGTCTTGGTAACATGTCCTCCATACATGATGATGGGCTCAGAAGGTTGGAAGTCTCCTACGTCTCAATAATCCATTTATTCTGTAAAACAACACACGTAATGTCAACTCTACCAAACATCATGTTAACTATATCAAACATCATATTAACTCTACCAAACATTGCGTTTCCTCTACCAAACGCACAGTCAACACTACTAAATATAATGTTAACTCTACCAAACGTACAGTCAACTCTACTAAACAGAATGTTAACTCTACCAAGCACAAATTTACCTGGTTTATGCTCCAGTTATACTCACATTGCAATGATGGTTTATGCTCCGATTCTTCATTAATACAAGACTATTTGTAAAATTCCTTCGCGGTTAGACCATCTGCAAAACATCATGTTAACCATTCAAACCTAAATTATGAGACTAACTCTATCACACTTTAAATGAACTCTACAGCAATAACAAAAACTCGTGATGAACTCTTCTAAACTAGAACCTAACTCTACCAAATTATAACCTAACTCTACTAAACTATAACCTAACTTTATCAAACTCTTACCAAACTCTACCATTCAAACCTAAGTTACGAGACTAACTCTACCACACTTAATAGAACTCTACTACACTTACAAAAACTTGTGACNCACACTTAATAGAACTCTACTACACTTACAAAAACTTGTGACGAACTCTTCTAAACTAGAACCTAACTTTATCAAACTATAACCTAACTCTACCAAACCATTACCAAACTCTACCATTCAAACAAGAAATTACGATACGAACTCTACTACACATAAAATGAACTCTACTACACTAACAAAAACTCGTGATGCACTCTTCTAAACTAAAATGTAACTCTACCAAACTATAACCTAACTTTACCAAACCATTACCAAACTCTACCATTCAACCTAAATTATGAGAATAAATCTACCATACTTGAAACCCAGAAACCCACGATAAATTCGCCCAAGACATAAAATCCATTTCGAAACCTAATGTTGAAGAATGAAATCGATAGAAATTGAGAGAAAAAGAACAAAATTGAGAGAAATTGATAGAAAAAAACGAAATTAAGAGAAAAAGAGAAGACAAAACGAAAACATACCTTCGTTCAATCGTTTGAACGGTTCATAATGATGTGAATAAGAAGAAACGAGAAAAGAAATGGTGAGAGAAAGAAGAAACGAGAGAAGAAGAAGAGAGACGAAGAAGAGAGAAAAAGAGGAAGAAGAAGAAGTTTTTTTTTTAACTTCAAAAGGGTACAAACGTAATTGTACCCTTTCCTTCTTTTTTTTTTCCAAAAACTATTCTAGTAATTTCAGTATAAATCTGCCATATTTCAGTATAAGTCGTTCGTTTTTTTTCCCGTTAGTGTTGACTGGCTACAGATTTTAGGATAGTTTTTGTTTTTCAAAAACTCTAATTTTATCTAGTCAAGTTTTAGAGAAACTAAAATTTTTAAGATTTTAAAAACAGTTTCTACAACAATAAAACATTCATAATTTTAGTTTTTCCGTTTTCCTTAAAACTAGGAAAACTATTTTTTACAAAATTCACGTTATTTTTGCTGAAAACAAAAAACCAGATTTTTGAGTTTTTGGAAACTAAAATTTATTAACAAAAATCAAAAACTAAAAACTAATATCAAATATTGAAAACCAAAAACCAAAAACTAGAATCTAAAAACCAAAAACCAATTCACCATTCATAATCTTTGTTCTTCTCGACTGTTTTCCATTTTTTCTGTTTTTAGATTTTTAAATAAAGAATAAAAAAATAGCGATAATAAGTCAAATTACTCGGTTTGTTTCATAATTTGATGGTTATGCTAATTTAGCTAATGATTTGATATTAGGAATTTTTTCTCAATCAGAATTGATAAACTAGAAATGATTTTATAAAATAGAATTTAGACTACAGTGATAATAATAAATTATTATATCCTTACAAAAATAATATATATATATATATATATATATATATATATATATATTCGTATGGAATAAACAATATAGCCCCTAGTATTAGAATACAACAATCCAACCATACCAAGTTGAGCTACAAAGTCAAAAACAACTAAGGTCTCTCATAGTGTCTATATAAATGCATAAAGAAGAGTCAGTGTGATATAACTAAAATTAAGATGGCATCTTCATTACTCTCTACCATGCTTCTCTTTGTCCTTCTTCTGATTGTGTTTCCACATATGGATCAAGTAACTGCCCAAAGACGACCTAAACCTAGAGTGCCACCGAGTTGGTGGCCCAAGCCATCACCAACGTTGCCACCTAATATAGATGTGAATCGTTTGAGATTCTGCCAAGCTTGGAGAAAACGTTTCCCTAATGTTCAGTGTCCGACCTGCGAGCAATGGAAACGAATAAGCCACAAAAAGACCTGTTATTAATTGCCCTGGTCACTGGTCTCACTCTACCTTTTCATATATATGTATGCATGTTTTCTTACATTGTTGTTTGGTTTCCTATTACTGTTCTTCTAATTTATCTATGTTTGGTGTTTGGTCATACTTTAGATATCTATCGGATGCAAAGAATGTTAGAATATTTCTGAGGCCAATGTGTTTACGGTTTAGTAATAAAATTCAGTTTTATATTAAAGTTACGGATTCTAATATTAATATAGTATTATGATGGAGTTTTGGTTTACAGAATTGGAATTTGAATATATTAAATTCCTTACCTTATTTTATATAATTACTATTTAATATATTTAATATATATCCTCAACACCAAATAATTACGAAATGGTGATCTATATCGTTGCTCGATGTGTAGCCGGCTTTTTTGACTCACCTCGGATCTGGTTTCCAATCTGCCACAAAGGTTCTGAGCTGCCATTCTCATTATGGATAAGTAAAGCCTTCCATGTCTCAACGGATCGTCCTCTTCAAGTAGAACTCTGCCTCCATTGATTGTATCCTTTGAATCTCTTCTCTTATTATTGCTCTCTTTCCTTGTCTTGTTTCTGTTGTTCTTTTCAGTGTTTTTTCTATTTTGTAATTGATCCTTTGTTTTAGATCATTGATATTTGATGATTTAAGAACATCTAACCCTGTTAATTCTCTTTTCAATCCGTCAGTTTTTATTGTCGATCTCTGGATTAAGAAACAATAAACCAAACCACATCACTAGATACAAATATACAATGGATGTTGCATTTAAATTAGGCCCGTACATTCGGACACTCAGACCCAATCAGATTGTATCTTTCGGTGTCCGATTTTTTTTGCGTTTAGTTATATATAAGATCCATTCGAAATTTATTTTTATAAGAATTCTTAAGAAATCATAATTTAGTTAAAAGTTAAATATTTTAGGTGTTTTTTTGTTATTTGATTCAAATTTGTTGGAAGTGGATCCGAGATCTTACTTCGGTCCATAGGAAACAATAGATAAATATTTTAAGTCTTGAACTCGGAAAGAAAATCGAAATCTCAACTCAGACATTTTCAGTCTATTCAGAAGAATTCATTCTCAGAAATAAGACTCTAACATGATATAGAACTAAACGAGGTGTTAGTAAAAATTTCTCATAATTTAAACACATTCAAAAAACGTTTCTATGTAATACATGTTAATGCAGTTCCATAATCGAATAAACAAAGAGAGAAAAAAAACCAGGTGTTTTGAAGATTGAAGACGAGAGAGAAGCTCTAATAGAAATAATCTCAAATTAGTGTTTACCTTTAAAGATAAAAAAAAAAAAACAAAAAACAAAAAAGAACTCAAATAAGAATTAACTCTCTATAAGTTCAAGAGTTCAAAGTTTTAAATTTGAGAACCTGAAATAAATATGGAAATAAGTCACGTAAAAACGTGTTTGCAATATAAAATTAGAGAACACAATTTAAAAATAATTATAAAACAAACCTTTAGTAATCCGTGAGAAAAGTGGTATAATGACTGATTATATGTCAATTGCTTGGAAAAAAAAATTTGATAAAACAATGATAAGACTTTCACGCCAATTGTCAGTTATATAATGTGAAAAATTAGGTTTAAAGGATGGAAGGAGTTAAGAAATATATTTTCTATAAGATAAGGATAATCATTTAATATTTTTAAAAATAAAAATATTTGAATTTTTTTTTTTAATATTTTTATAAAATTTTAAATGAAGATATTTTTTAAAAAAATCTAAACATAGTTTGTTAAGATTTACTATTTTATTATAAAAACTATAGATAATCACTAAGTACGGTTTTAGATAAAGTTCTAAAAATTAATTTTTAATGATTCATAATTAAAAAAAATAATAATGTATGTATTTGGAAGTATATTATTTCATACTTTTTTAAAAGTTAAATACATCAATTACTTTTATTAATTTTTAACATATAATTATAAATAGTACTAGTATCAATTATTGTTTTACTTGAGACAAATTAATTTATATATATATATATATATATCAATTTAAAACGGAAACCAAATTAACATCATTTTTGAATTGATGTTAAAAATATCTCTTAGATACATCATTTATTCAATTGATGTTAATTTATATTTTGTATTGATTAATTTTTAAGTGATGTAAATCAATATTAGATTGTATCAATTTTATTTATCAGATGCAAAAGATGAAATAATAATGTCATTTGTTCATAAATAAATGACTCTATATAGTGTCATATATTTTTAAAAAAAATAATATTGATGCTATACACATGTTTTCTTGTAGTGGCTACATCTTATATAACAGTCGAACAGACAAAAAAGAATTGGCTAAGAGGTTAGACCCTATAAAGTAACCGAAAATACAAAAGAATAAGTGATTCTACATGTGATAGATCTAAACAAAACTTTCTATGTGGAACCCGACCAAATTCATCATGATCTAGAAATAGAATCATTGATTTTAACATTCTTGAAAATTTATTGGGCTAATGATTTTTAAATTAGATTTATGTTATTTTAAGTTTTATTTCCTTTCTACTTTTGATTTTTTATTCTTATATATGGTGTGACTAAAATTTTTATAAGGTTATAAATTTTAATTTTTTCAAATTATAATAAAAGAAGATTAAAAATAATGTGTGATTTTGTAAGCATAAATATAATCATTTTATTGGCTTTGTTCCCAATTATATATATTGGGAATTTGTATCAAGGATTTGCCAATTATATGGTCAACTAATAATTTAACCAAGACATAAAAATTTAACGAGTGTTTTTGGGACTTTTGTTTTGTTTTCTTTATTGATTATATATTAATTATATTGATTAGGATAATTTTTATGTGTTAATTTTAAAACTGAAACTAAGTTAACATCAGTTTTTTAATTGATGTTAAAAGTATTGATTAGATACATCGTTTTTTCAGCTGATGTAAATTTATATTTTACATCAACTGTTTTATAAGTGTGTAAATCAATATTACTATGTACCAATTTTATTCAATTGATGCAAAAGATGCATCAATAATGTCATTTGTCATAACTGATGTTAAATCACATATAATGTGTCATTTTTTTATAAATGACTTCATATAGTGTCATTTATGTAAATGATATGATATTACTGATGCAACATGCTTGTTTTTTTGTAGTGGAACAAGATAAAGTCTTTGGCCTAATGATGAATCTAAACCCGGCATATGGAGATCTTGTTCGACATCTCTTGAGACAAGAAAAACTTCCAAGCTTGGAAGAGGTTTGTGGTACAGTTCAAAGAGAGCAAGGGTCAAGGAGCCTCCTTGGTGGTAAGGGAGAGCTAGCTATGGCAAACAAAGCCATTCATCACAATGAGAACCGGGGCCGTGAAGAAAAGAAGGTGTGGGTTTGTGACCATTGTAAGAAGAAGGGCCACTCTAAGGAAAGGTGTGGGATCTTACACCCACATCTCAAACAAAACAAGATATGGGAAAGACCGAAGGCCAACTTAGAGTGTGAGGAAGGTGCGGCGCACTTACATGAGCCAAGGGGATTGAATGCGACCACATCACTTCTGGCTCAAGGGAATGCAATGATGGCAAATCATGGAGACTTTGTGAGAAAAGCTGACCTAGAAGAAGTCCTTAAGTCCATCAATGCTCTAAAAAATTCTGGTAACTCCTTCTATGTTTCAAAAATTGATAGGCATTAGTTGTCGATTCCGGAGCTACACACCATATGATTAGCAATGTGAATTTACTTGAAAATGTGAAACCAGCTCTAGGGTGTGTTAGCATTACGGATGGTAACAAGGTTCATATTAAGGGTATTGGAGATCTTAGACTTTTTGATAAGGCCTCTAAAGCATTTTACATGCCTACATTCAAGTCTAATCTCTTAAGTGTTTAAAAAGCCGTATGTGATTTAAAATGTAAAGCTATATTCGATTCTAACTCGGTTCAATTTTAGGATATTAAGAGTGGAAAAACTCTTGGAAGGGGTGTTAGCAAGGATGGACTATACTTGCTAAAGAAGACCGAAAATAGTCCCAATCTATCTTTCAATTCATGCTTATCTAGTTCGTTGGATTCTAGTAGTTTAAGTAATGATGAGTTGTGGCATGCTCACTTGGGACATCCACATACTCGTGCCTTAAGTATTTTATTTCCTAATCTTGTGTTCAAAAATGACAATTGTGAAACTTGTATACTTAGGAAACATTGTAAATCGGTGTTTCCAAAGTCTTCAACTCTTTATGAAAATTGTTTTGATCTAGTCTATTCCGATGTGTGGTCCGCTCCATGTGTTTCTAGGGAAAATCATAAGTACTTTGTAACCTTTATTGATGAGACATCAAAGTTTACTTGGTTAACATTAATGCCTAGTAAAGATAAAGTCATTGAAGCCTTCACTAACTTTCAAACGTATGTCTTGAATAAATATAGTACCAAGATAAAAATACTAAGGACGGACAATGGAGGAGAGTACACAAGTCATGCATTTAAATCATTGCTTACCAAGCAAGGCATTGCACATCAAATAATGTGTCCATATACTCCTCAACAAAATGGCGTTGCGGAAAGGAAAAATAGACATCTCATGGAAGTGGCGAGATCTATAATGTTCCACAACAATGTACCAAAGTGTTTTTGGAGTGATGTGGTGGTCTCAGCATGTTACCTTATCAACCGCCTTCCAACCCAAGTCCTACACGATGTGTCACCATTTGAGGCACTCACTAAAACAAAACCATCAATTGACCACTTACGTGTTTTCGGGTGTATGTGTTTTGTGCATGTACCTGGCGAACAAAGAAATAAACTTGAAGCCACAAGCATTAAAGGCATGTTTATTGGGTACTCCATTACACAAAAAAGATACAAATGTAATATACTGGATCCAAAGAGGGTGGTGGTGTCAAGATATATGAAGTTTATAAAAGGTACCAGGTTTTATGGAAAACAAGCATGGTCCGACCTTCAAGACCTCTCAAGAGATGACTCAGACCGGGCACAAAGTCTACGCATGATCCTTGATAAGCTAGGTATTGAAAACTATGATTTTCAAGCTGCAGATAGGTCGCTGGCCACGGTCGGCCTGATGGAGAAGTCACAAGCCGCGGCTGGCCCGATGGAGAAGTCGCAAACCGCAGCCGGCCTGATGATTGGGTCGCATGCCGCGGCCGGTTCGTAAACTGGATCACAGGCCGTGACCCGATCACAGGCCGCAGCCGGATGAAGCTCAATTACCCGTGGGAAAAAGAGTCATGAGCTCTAGATGGATCTTTACGATCAAGTACAATAGTGATGGGAAAATTAAGCGGCACAAGTCAAGACTTGTAGCTAGGGGATTCACTCAAACATATGGTGAAGACTATCATGACACATTTGCTCCAGTTGCCAAACTTCATACAGTACGTGTTGTTTTGTCTTTAGCAACTAAACTTGATTGGGATTTATGGCAAATGGATGTCAAGAATGCATTCCTCCAAGGCGAGCTTGACGATGAAGTCTATATGCATCCGCCTTCGGGTCTTGAGCACATTATTTAACCGGGAAATGTGTTGCGACTTAGGAAAGCAATATATGGCCTAAAACAATCTCCGAGAGCTTGGTATCATAAACTAAGCCACACATTGTGCGACCGTGACTTCCACAAGCCAAAGCTGATCATACCCTCTTCACAAGCCAAGGTATGAATGGCATTGTTGTTATCCTTATATATGTGGATGACATCATTGTTACCGGAAGTGACAAAGACGATATCAAAGGTATCAAAGAACATCTTAAATCCGTTTTTGACATTAAGGATTTAGGTGAAATGAAGTACTTCCTTGGGATAGAGGTTTGCCGCTCCAAGGAGGGTTTCTTCTTATCTCAACGGAAGTACACACTTGATCTTTTAAATGAGTGTGATGTAGGGAAATGCTTAGCCAAGACACCACTTGAAGATACCTACAAAGCAACGTGCAAGGGGGAGAATGATGATGAGCCATTCGAAGATGTGAGTCAATATCAGAGAATGGTGGGCAAACTAATTTACCTTACCATCACAAGACCGGATTTATGCTTTGCGGTGAACCAAGTGAGCCAACACATGCAAGCTCCAAAGAAGTGTCATTGGGGTATGATAGAGTAGATTCTTAGATACCTAAAAGGGACTTCAGAGCAAGGAATTTAGATGGGACGGAACGAGAACACTACACTTGTTGGTTATTGTGATGCGGATTGGGCCGGAGACAAACAAGATCGGAAATCAACAACCGGGTATTGCACGTTCCTTGGAGGCAATCTAGTGACTTGGAAGAGCAAGAAGCAAAACGTGATATCTTGTTCAAGTGTGGAGGCCGAGTATAGAACTATGAGGAAGCACACAGGTGAGCTTATTTGGTTGAAGGCATTGCTTAAAGACTTGGGAATTGAAACACAAGAGCCGATTACTATGCGTTGTGATAATCAAGCGGCTATACACATTGCATCTAACTCGGTGTTTCATGAAAGGACTAAGCACATTGAGGTTGATTGTCACAAAGTATGCGAAAAGGTGGAACAAGAAATAATCTTACCATGTTATACAAGGAGTTCGGACAAACTCTAAGGTATGCGACTTTGTGTATAACAAACTTGGGTTGGTAAAAACACTCAAACCGTGACCATGATCCATACTCTTTTTCCCTTAGTTGGTTTTGTTCCAATGGGTTTTCCACTAAGGTTTTTAATGAGGTGGGGAGTTACAACTTTCAAGTTTGATCAATAATGACTTTCATTATGGATTCAAGTTTGAGGGGGAGTGTTAGACTTATAAATAAAATAAGGAGAAGTGCTATGCAAGGAACCGAATGAAGACTTGAGGGTTGATTAAGAAGGAGCTAGATGGTTGAGAACAAACTAACAAAAGTCACATGCTCATCTTATGGAGATATGACCGTTGGAACCTTTTTGGTGTAAGGTCTTCACATACTTTATCGTGCAGCTCAAAAGTATCTTTGCCTCATTTCCTCTTTGAGCATTTATTTGTCTTATTGTATTTTGACTTCCTTCTCATGTAGGTCCGAGTGTATAGGTGTGTTTTGCTTTTGCCTTTTGTATAAATTAACCTTGTAAACATTGTGTATGAATCAAGAAAGAGATTTCTCTTCTTCTCTACCAATCTCTTTCAGTTACCAATCTCTCTTAATTATTCTCCTTAAATCTCCTAATATTTCCTAATCTCTCTACATTACTCTCTAAAACTCACAGTTTCATGTTGAATACTCTATTGCAGGAAAGAGCTGATTCTGTAGGAGATAAGCGTAAAGCAGATACTCAAACTCGTCTTGTTATATCTCATCATTTGTATCCACCTGCACTTTCACCTCTTGTTTCTTGCTGTATATAGTGTTAAATTGTTATTATACTAGTCTTTGTTTATGTCTTCTCTTTGATTACTCAATTGCAGGAAAGGGCTGATTCTGTAGGAGAAAAGCGTAAAGCAGGAGATACTTAAACTAGTCTTGACAGAGCTAAGCGTGTAGCAACAGATGGTGTTGGTGTTGGTTCTTTTAGTGTGTCTACACAGTTGGTTGGTTCAACTGGGGGAGGTTTGGACGAAGATCTTCATCGGAAAATGAATAGTGCAGAAGAATTAACCTTGAAAGAGAAGCCTATGTCTCCGTAAAGCGAAGAAATAGAGGGCAAGCGTAAAAGTTGCTTCAAGTTTTGGTGTGACATTTGTAAAGTTGGGGCATATTCTCCAAGAGTTATGAAGAATCATGAGTTAGGTAAAAAGCATATGGCTGCACTTACACAACAGAATGAGCCACCTGAGACTGATACAAGCTCAGAAGCCATAATAGTAACTGAAAATGGTCAAAAGAAGGTATTGCTTTTGTGCAAAACTTGTAATGTTTGGACGAACTCTGCGCAGATGATGGAGAGTCATAAGGCTGGGAAGAAACACAAGGCTATTACTGAACACAACCTAAGAAAACTTTAGCAATGGATCATACAAAAGGTAAGGTTCATTGCTTGGCCTAGCTTGTACTAATCATAAAAGTTGTTAGGTACCTCAACAGTAAAAATATTTTATGTCGGAGTAATCAGAGATTTTGAATTTGAATTGAAGTTTTTTTACTTGATTTTACTTTTATTGTCTACAATGGAAGCAGTCTAGCCCTTAGATTAGATGTTTCTTAAAGTAAACTTGTCTTATTGTCAGCTGAATTAAAATTCAAACTCTCAAACATCAATGGATAGTTACCTCAAAAATAAATAAATCGATATGGAAACTTGGGAATTAGATCTTTGCAATGCTGCTTCAAAATTTTTAATATGAAGTATTTGGTTCTCCAGAAGAAACTTCAATGCTTCAAAATTTAAAATATCAAATAATAATACTCAAAATTTAAAATATTACTATTCAAAACTTCAAAATTCGAAGTATTAATTTTTCTTTTGCATTTTGGTCATGCTGATTATATATTCTTAAAAACAATTCAATTAATTTTACTTTTATCAATTCAATCCACATATATAATTTTACTATTTTGGATATATATTTATATTATATATATGTAAATATATATAATTTTAATTTGTGTATAAAGATTAATAAACACTAGATAAACATATAAATATTAATATAGAAGAAATATTACATATAACTGAAATCGTATTTCTTTTAGGGCAAGTTTTTTTTTACTTGATTTTTTAAATATAATTGAGTCATGTCATAACTCTTACTTCTATTTATTGCTCTTTCTTAGTAAATCAAAGATTTGGTTATTTATCGAAACAAAAGTGTCAAGCGATGAGTTATTACCTTTAGAAATATCCCTCTTAAGTTTTGCCGTCTTCGATCCAATGGGTCGTTGTGATGACTTTGATCCACCATCATAAATTAATTGAAAATGAAGACAATCCTGGAGATTGTGATATTGCAGAACCAAAAATATTGTTTTCGGTATTAAGAGTATTTGAAATACTAACATTGACATTATCTGTCAATTTTGGGATGTCCTTTATCACATTTCAAACATAATCAAACTTAAACCTTTATTTAGTTTTGAATCTTGTACCGGAAGTTTTTCTTATTTTTTCCATCTGCAAAACATTGGAACATAAATATTTTTTAACTATATGAACCAATAAAATTTATAAATGGTAAAGAACAAGTACATTTACTTACAATATCAAATTCAGAATCACCGCTTAGATGTATCTTCTCCACTTGGTTTATGCAACTCTACAAACTTCTAACATTATATATGGTGGTGTTCATCCTACACTGTAAAGATCGGAACAAAAACACTTACCTTTTCAATGTCATAATAACATTTGTGATGAATCTTTTGATCTGATTCACATTGACATTTGGGGCCCTTTTTCAGTTGAAACCTCAGAACAGAAGGATCTATGTCCAACGGATTACACCTAGCAAAAAGGGGTATTTTGGTTTGACCTGTCATCATATATGAACTAATTGACGGTCTAAATGTAGCAACACTTTTCCCCTCGATCTGTTGCAGGAAAGGGACAATGTACGATGCTTCTACCTTCCCAACTCTCAATTTTTTTTTCATTATAACTTTTATTTATTTTTTTCCCATAATCTTTTGAGAGATTAGTTATTGCTACCAATCGGATCTTGTGATATCTGTAGATACACACTACATAACACGCATCTTCATTTTGATTGAATGATGAACCTCTATTTTTTTCCATAGTATCTCTTTAGAAAATAAAAAGTTGATTGAAGTGTAATTCTTTCATTGATTGAAGCTATATTATTTATACACAAAATTGGGTGGATAAGGTTTTAATCTAACAGTTGATGATAAAAGATAATATAAAGAAAGGCCAAGATCAATTTTCAAGATTTTCTTGTCATCGTAATATCATAAATAAAATGTACAAAATTTAAATGAATGGACACAAATGAATCTTATAGATATTTCATAGGATTTTGATCTAACGGCTGATGGTAAAAGAAATATAAAAGAATGTTATGATAACTATGTAACAACAGTAACTATGTAAACCTAGCTAGATAACTTTGTACCTATGTTAGAGTAACTATGTAACAACTTACGAAAATTATGTAGATTTTACAAGATATCAATGAATTGACACAAATGAACCTTACACAATTGGATAAGGTTTTAATCTAACAGTTCATGATAAAAGAAATATAAAAGATGGCCAAGATCAATATTTCCAGATTTTCTTATGTTACGAGGTAAAATATTCAAATCTATTAATACACACAAGATCAATGATAGAAAAAGATCACAATATCACAACACCACCGTATTTAAAATGAATTTCAATATTGGAGGTCCATCTTTGTTTCAAAATTCATCTTCCTCTGCCGACTCATCTGAGTTTGATGAATGGTTGATGAATAACATTGCCGTTAGAGATAGAGAAGACCAAATTGCTTTTAATTTGTTTCTCAACAACAATGGTCTCATTCACACACACTCAAAAAACCGATCATGTAAGTCATAAATGCTTTGTTATTAATCATGCAGTTATACACCATAATAGAGAAGGTGCTCATAATAATTTGTTCAATTATTATGTTTCTAATAATCCCATGTATGCCAAAGAGAATTCCATCGTCGGTTTCGAATGTCACAAAGGTTGTTTCTTTGCATTGTTGATGCTGTTAAACAACATGACAACTACTTCACTCAACGACGATCATATCGCGAGAGTGTTTAGAGCGAGGCTCTAGGCAAACCAGCAAAGTCCCACTAACGGTCTCAAAAGAAGAACCTACCACAAAAATGCAGCAATTAAGAAAGAAAAGGTAACACAAAATTAACTTGCCAAAGATAAATCAAGTACAAACATGTCTCCACAACAATAAGAGAAACAACAGAAGAGCCAACCAGAGTCGTAGCAGCTCAAAGGCTAGCGGGAGGAGGCACCGTGTTACAAATATCTGAGATAATGATCCCAATTCTCAACCATGGACATCCTCACGCGCGTTGGAGTAAAGGACTCCCACTCGCAATCGCCCACTCTGAATGCCTCAACAAAGCGCAGCGGATTCTCATCTCAACCAAAGGAAAGGAGAGGCCGCCTGACAAAAGAAAAGAAAACAGATTAAGGATTGCAAGAAAAAAACAACCCAACCCAAAAGAAACATCCTTCTAACCGGAAGTGTTCCGACATCTCCACATGACGAATGAAGGAAAAGAGTCCCCAATAGTCTTTAGAGAAATCTTAAAGAAAAAATAATGATCTCGTCAATATGTATCCTTATCCGGAAGACCATTAATAAATTTTAATTCATGCTTCCTGTTCGAAAAATAAAGGAAGCCATCTGAACGCTTAATGGTGTAAAGCGAGAGAAGGTCCTCAGAAATAAAAGGAGTACTTGTCTCAACAGCGCGCACATATAAACCCAACACAACTCGAAAAAAAAGAAGGGCAAAGCTGGGACAAAGGTAGGTTCATACCAGCCAGGAAGTGGATTGAAAAACAAGGAAGTGGAAAAAAAAGAGAACACTTCTCGAAAAAAACACCAAAAGCACATGCGTAATTCTCAGGAACCGCTTCGAGAAATCTATCTCCCGGGGCCTCAAGAGCAATAGACGGCATGCCTTAATCTTGCTGTCATCGATCCAAATATTCATTTATAAGAACGGACTAGAGGTGTGGACCACTTAGAAGAAGACTTTTTCGGTGATAGAAACACTTAGACCCACCCAACAAAGATGCTTCCTTGACCATCGAAACATCACGATGACCAGAGTCAAAAGCTTGTTTAGGGCGTAAGACCACCATTAACGGGCATTTCTAAACAATTTCTTAGAATGAAATATAATTAAAAAAAATAAAAATTTCTAAGAAATGGAGGGGTTGATTTTTTAATTAAGAAATCGTGAATCCATTTCTAAATGTTTGATTCAGCTTCTTCCTCCTTTCTCTGCTTCACTGCTTTGCTCCTCTACTTCACTGCTTTCCTCAATTCAAGGTTCGTCTTCTCCTTTTCTCCCATACACTCCTCTGCTTCACTGCTTTGCTCAATCTTCGACAAATTTTTGATCTTTCATGAATTGCAAGAGTGGATTGATTAATCCGAGTTCTGGGTACTTGCATTTGGAAATTCAATTGATTTTTTTCTTATTCTTTTGCTGGGTTTTTTTTGGTTTAGGGTTTGTGTTGGTTTTCTTTGTAAAGGCTACGATTTTAGGAATCGAATTTGATTTTGGCTTTCCGACTAGCATGCTCCTCTTTCGCAGATTGGCCAGAGATTTCGTGAAAGATGGAGATACGTGAGGCTAATCAAGGATCGGAGGTTTCTCCTAATCAGACGATTTACATCAACAATCAACGAAAAAGTGAAGCTCGATGGTGATTAAGACCTTCTTCTTTTATCGTCTTATACCTTTTCCGATTTGAGTTTATTGAAATCTTCTTCTGCTTAATCGAAACTCTCAACAGAGCTGAAGAAATCGAAATCTTCTTCTTCCGATTTGAGTTTATCGAAATCTTCTTCTTCTTTTATTGGAAGTTTTGGTTTGATCAGTGTTTCTCTGTTCTTCTCTGCTCTGTTTTGCCCTGTTTAGATCTTAGTTGAGTAATCAATTATTTTGCCTTCGAATTCAGTTTTCTATTCTTAATTTCTTCAGTATCATACAAATTTCACCATG
>OVAX01002670.1:13124-26950 GCA_900406405.1 Lepidium africanum | reverse complement strand
TTGTTTCCGACGGATGTTTTCCGACAACAACGATGCGTCGGTTAATTCGTCGGTTAATTTCCGACGGATTTTTTTCGTCGGTATTCCGTCGGAAATTTCCGACGGAAAGTGACGGTTAATCCGTCGAAAATTTCCGACGGAAGAAAATTTCCGATGGANCGTCGAAAATTTCCGACGGAAGAAAATTTCCGATGGATTCCGATGGAATTTGTTTTTCCGACCACGCCGAACCGACGGCTTGTTTCCCGTTACTAAGCCGTCGGTAAAGGCTTTTTCCGACGGCATACCGATGGTATTGGCCGTCGGAAATAAGCCTTTTTTCTTGTAGTGTTAGTGAGTTCTTCTTTGTTATAGTCACGATTTTTGAAGATTTGTTTAGTAATTTGTAAGCTTCTTTGTTTCATTATAGTGGGAAATTATGTTAGTATCTAATTTTGAATTAGATATATGTAATTTTCTTAGTTTTCCGTTTTTTGGTTTGAAGTGTAAATTGTTTGTTTTTTTGTTGTTGTTTACATCTCTCCTCAAAATGCAGTGTTTAATATGTAGTTTGATGGGTATTGGAGGAGGTCTAGTAATGGAGATTTGGCATATATTAGAGAAGGTTTTTGGAGTTTCTAAAGAAAAGTTTGTGGTATGCTGTTATTAGGACTTATGTTCTATTTTTTAGAACATTTTGTCGGTCATCAAATGTTGTTATCTTAAACATAGTTTAACTCTATTTGATCAAACATATTTAATCAAAATGGTTCCCTTCATTATGTTTACTTAGAGTACTTACATTTACCTTTACTTTATTTTGATCCGCCAAGAGATATGCAAAATTAAATATGCCGTTTGTAATTTTTTTATTCTCCAATTCAACAATTAATCGACGTCGTTTAAGTCTCTATTTTTCGCCTCTAATAGCTGAGAAATGATGTCGTTTTCAGTTTTGTGCCATATCAGATTCATTTAGTCCACCTCATGCGTCATGTGTCCAGTAAAAGCCTATAAAATAATGATTTAACCTTTGACTAATGAGGTAAATGGCCAATTAAGGTTTTGGCTGGATTTTAATATGTTCCTTTCTATTTTTTGAACGATTTAGTAGTTCGTTAAGAAAAAAGTCAGGCGAAAGAATTTGTGTATGAATTGGTACGACAAAAAAAGTATGTGTGGTTTTCGGCCGTATTTCCTGCTTAAATGGATAGACTTTGGAAAGACAAGAGAAAACTCTAGCAATGCCAAAAAGATAGTAGTTTAGTGGCCAAATAAAAATGATTTAGGACAATCCGTATCGTATTTAGGCATAATGAGGTTTAAAAGAAGCGTAGAAAAATGTGGCTTTTTATGTCCAAAAAAAAGTAAGAATATCTCTACATATATAATAATATTAATAAAAATAAAAAAGTAAAAAATTTTAAACATAAATAATAATGTTAATAATAAATGAAAAATAGAGAAATCTTAAAACATACATAATAATGTTAATAAAAAATGAAAGATAGAAAAAAAACGAAAGATAGAGAAATTTTAAAACTGGATACTCCTTAGATCAATGATTAGAAGTAATTGTCCAGGATACTCGCACGGTTTCCTCTTTTCTTCCAGATAAAATAATATATCTAGTTTTTTGTCGAAATATTTAGTTTGATAACATAAGGCCACAAGAATATAACATAAGGTGAATAAGCTTTTTTTCTTTTTTCTATTTGGAATTTCCTTTTGACGATTCAAATTCATTTTAATCAATTTTGTTTTCATTTAAATTTCTTTTTCGTTTTTCTAATTGCAATTGCTCATGATTTATGTGAGTTTGTGGTTTTGTGGTTTCGTGGCCTTGTTTCTATACAAATAAAAATCTATGGGCTTTAATACAAAAAATTTAGCCTAATTAATGAAACTTATAATATATTTTATTTAAAAATATGGTCTATTAAATTATAAAAATGAGGTGGCCTTAGGCGGTTGCCCATTTTTCTATGGTAAACACGGTTCTGGGGACAATGATAGTATACTACCTTCCTTAACGCAATTTTTATGTGGCATTTTCAGTGGTTTTTATCTCGATCCCATGGTTCCATAATATAGTCAGTTTAGAACAGAAGTAATATTCTACTCGAATTTAAACCGTCCCTAATATAAAAGAAAAAGCCTCTAGCTATTAAAGAGTTTTCTGTTATTGCCACTTTACAGGCCTGAATTCTAACCATTGAACTACTTTCAAGTTGGAGCAAACAAGTTTCGTGTGCACATTTTAGACCAAAAAGGTTGATAAAATCTAAACATAGTTTAACCCAAACTTCTAAAGATATGTTTTCTTGAATATTCTCTTTATGTAAATTTTTGTTTTCAAAATTGTATAATAAACTTCAAAACTTTATGTTTTGTGGTTGGAAGAAACATTAACGTGTGCAATTAAAACAAAACAACTCAGTTACTATGAAACGTTAAGATGGTCCACCAAAAGTTATCCGACACATTTCAATGGCTTACGTAGTGAACCTATAATTGAAGACCAATAAACTCTAAATAAAATAAATATAATAATTACAAATGTTTCAAAAAGTTTTTCAACATATCATAATCGTCACTCCACGTAACAAATATGCTTCTGAATTCTGTATACGACCACAGAAACCAAAACCAATCGTAATGATGGTATTTGTAAGTTCTGTTGGATTCGAAAATGAAAATGAAATGTATAAATAACTACGAGATAAAGACATATTTTTAGTAAATGAAAATGTTTTACAAGAAAATGAATATATGGAATATTGTTTATTCTTGTGTAGAAGCTGACAAGAAAATGACTATAAATAGTAGTTTTAGAATGAAAAGAGTCAAAAAACAAAGAATGTTTAAGACAGAAGTAGTTTAGTTTATTATTTCTATTTTCATGAAACTGTACCTTGCACTTTGTGGTCCATTCTTGTTTATTTATCATTTATTACAAATATTGTTGAACACTTTAACCCAAAAATTTAATTGGTAAGAAACAATTTTACTTCAGAGATATTTATGAACAATTAACTGATGGTGATCTTATCGCTATTGGGTACAATGTTGTTAACTATGTATGGGGTGCATTTTTTGTTGTCAACTATTTGACTTTATTATAAAGAATTAAAGATCTTGGAAGTGGAGGAGATAATACAGAGGATTACATAGACACAACCTTAGGATAATTCTCTCAAATTATCTGCAAGTAAATCAGATTTGTGATTTAAGTTACATGGATCTAAAACTAGAAAGGGAAAATGGTCCAAAAAATATGAACTATGAGTTGAGCTACATAAAATATAAATTAGCGTTAATTAAGCCAATTTAAGCATGAAAATAGTAAACTTTAGTGACCATTAATGTTCTGTTTACAAAATATATCAAATTTTTACAAATTTACCAAATAAATAAACCAATTAAAATATGAAGTTTTACTGATCTAGCTAAATTAAATATTAAATTAGTCAATTTTGACAAACGGTAACTACGTGCTAATCTGTTTCTGTTATATATATATATATATATATTTTTTTTTTTTTTCTTTCTTGGATGTATGGTTTAGAGCAAGAACGACAAAAATCAAATCTCGTATCAGATTATTTGATCTACAATATGCAAAGTTAGCAAAAAGATTATGTTCCTATTATGTTTATATTTTGTTCTTCTTTGGTTGATTCTACTATTGATACGAGGTTTAGAGCAAGAAGGAAGAAAATCAAATAGTAACATATTATTTGATCTACAACATACAACAAGGTTAGTAAAACCATTTTGTTAAGTTTGCTGGTGACTATTCCTATGTATACTCTATGTCTTCTTTATAATTACATATATGAAGTGTATTAGGAGCTAGATTACTCATGATCAACAATAATCCCGGGCCTGTTTTTGGGCTTTTTCTGTTTGAATATAATTGTCAAAAATTAACTTATCATACAGTAATAGCATCTTTATAACGAAATCATTCCAATAAGAATCTTCGACAGTCAATTATTATGAAAACAAATGTAGAGTTCTTATTTAAATCGTATTTGATTATCTGTTGTTGTGATAAATATCTTTATAAATTTCACGTCTATATTTTGTTGTCACTAGAATATGTTTATATAATTCCGAATAAGTTTGTAACGTGGGATTATGTGACTCCCTAAAGTCGAAATGGAAAAAAAAATTAAAATATATTTAACTAGATAAAAAATTTCGGGATGTATATATATATATAATAAAATACATAGCAAATATGAATCAGAATTAGATTCGAGTGGTAGTATTTAGTCCACTTATATATAAAACATAACCTACACAAATTGGCTAAATAAAACAAAGCATTTAAAAAAATTGTTCAAGTGGTGTATTGTAGACAATGTGCCCGTACATTTCTCCAATGCACTAAATTTAAACAGTTTTTTATATACAAAATTGCAAAAGAAACAACAAAACTAAGATGCAATAAGAGTTCAAGCTGTGACAAGACAAACACATGGAATATGGAATAAAGAACAAATGAGAAGAGAGAGAGAATTGTAGAGAGAAATAGATGTAGAGAGAGAGAGATTGTTGACCGGATATTAGACATGAACTTTTCGATAAATCCAAGCAGATCAAAAGGGAATTATTCGATTAGTACCACTTTCTATATTGTTAATTATTATTTGTATTATCACTTGAATTTTTGATTTTTTTCATAATATGAAAGGTTAAAATCAACCCATTTCCCAAAGAATCTAGAGCGCATTAGGCGCTGACCCTTGCTTCTTAATCTAATTTAATAATCTCATTTTAAATTATTAAAACAGAATTAGATTTTTCATTACTCTTAACTAATTTTTAATAAAACTAAATGACCTTATAATAACTTATACTACACAAACCGATTAACGAGATAAAACATAAATATTAAGGTACGTATGGATATCAAGGTTCTTCAAGAAATTGCTTCGTAAATGTGCAGTTTAATAGAGTTTGTTAAAGAATATATGTACGTAACAAAAATCTCTAGTAGAATAAACTTTTATAGTTAATTAAACCAATTTCAATAATAAATGTTTCTGAAGAAGGATCCAGCAATCAAAAACTTTATATATACATTTGATTGGTAACATTGTACGGTATTTGCATTAGCGTTTATATATTTTGTTACTAATTAAATAAATATCATCTGTTGAAACAAATGTTTACAAATCAAAGATTAAAACCTGCCTTTAGACTTATTTATAGATGTTTAATTGTTGCTTCCAAATAAATTTATTAAATAAACTTTTGATAATCACTATTTTTAATTACTTGTTTTCAAATAACCTTCTATTTAACAGGTTATATTATTTTTATCGTTTTATATAAACAGAATCACCAATTAGACCTTTAATAGAGTGAGAGTGGAATAATCAAGAGGCATATGTTGATGTCGGAAAATTAAATTAACAATGAAGCAAACCAAAAACTGTATAAATAAAAATGTCACGTGAGAGGAGAGGCCATATTGGCGCCGAGGAATGTGGGGCTCGACAGCTTCTTCCAAACAAATTATAAAACGTCAAACACATTTATATATTATCAAACAACTTAATATGGTAAATTTTTGTTATATATGTTATAGATATAACAATTGATCCCTATATTTTAATATAGTATTAAAGAAACTTAATGTAAAATAAAAAGTAAATGAAGGAGAGAATATTGGGAGTCTCATGCAGCATCTACGTGCCACGACAAAATACTACCCGTTGAATACAATACCTTCTCTTGTCTTTCTCTCTATCAACATTTTGTAATTAATGACTTCACTATTTATATTTGTGCCTGTTTCTTTTTACTAAATGTATATCAGGAAAACAAAATTCTTCTTTTATTGGTAGAATTATCTCAAAAGTTGTGTTTAAATAAATTATTGCATTTTAGAAAATTATTTTCAGGAAATACGAAAATCCAATTATATTCATTTAGTCTTCTAAAAATATTATAGATCCTAATTCATATGTATATAATTTAAAATTTTATACATTTTTTATTTTATTTTTTTAAATATTAGTTTTGGAGTTGAAGTTATATAGTCGACATTCTGTTTATACGTGCTAAAATACGTCATGTTAATTTATCTTTTTAATTTTAAGTTCTTAACGTAATCTCTAAGTATATAATTTTCTTTATTTATAAAATATATTTCTTTTTCTGTTAAAGTACGTTTTAGTGCTTATAATTAAGTGGCTCATTTGACTTAATTTTCTATATACTTCATTATAAAATATACGTAAATTAATTTATATATATAATTAAATTGTTAGGTATGGGGTTATATATTCCATTGAACCTTGAATTTGTTGTTATATTTTGAATTTGTAGTGAAGTGGTTCTTTTGTTTTTAGCATTCCGAGATAAACTTGAAAGATCTGAAGATCTTTAGGGTCTAACACTCGAGTTACCAACAACTAATATCTTGGAGAAACCAGTAATGTGGAGTTTTCACATGGTTGAAGCTAAGCTAGCTTAACATTTTTCTTATGAAATAAAAATAATATCAGATATAATAATATTCAGTTATTATAACTAATAATAATTTTATAAAGTATATTTTGTCAAATGTTTACTTTTTATGTTATTTTTCTACCGGCTTTTCACTCCTAAATTTGTATAATCCTCGTAATATTATTTAAAATTTAGAGGTATGTGTTATAGATGGAATATTGTCGATTTAATTATTGATAAAATATATTATTTTTAGTGAATAATTAATTGTCAAATAAAACAGATATACTTATGGTGTGAATGTGGGTAAGTTTTTAAAATTTTGTTTGGTAACTAATGAATGAGGGTATGTTCTTTCTTTTTTTTCTGTTAATTGATTTTCTAAGTAGGTTCTTCTTCACTCTTCATTCTCTTATTAGTATAACCAAATCATTTTTCTATAGCTTAATACTTTATAATTGTTTTTGTACTCATAAAATAAAATTCTTATTGTCGACAACTAGTAATATGCTTAGTCGCAATAATCGGAATACTATTCGATGGGTACAATCACATGTACAGGTTGGTCCTTATATATTTGCTTCGTACGTGTGCCCAGCTATACTACAGACGATTGAATCTTTTATTTATTTATTATGCTTCCCAATTTCATTCCATGACAAGACAACTATTTTTTTCTGTTTTCGTAAATTCAATCAATTCGTTCTCGAATGTTATATATTTTCTGATAAATTTATCCGGTATTTTTATTATTATTAAAATTTAATTAAAACAAATTGTAAAATTAAATCTTATTTTAATTTGTTGATACTACCTGGAAAATTTCACTATTTGTATAATTAAGATATATAATAAAACTAACAAATGGAATTTTTTTGTTGTTCTTTTGGGTTACTAAGAAGAGGTTGATTAAAGCTTCGATCCTTATCTCTTTCTTAGGTTCGAGAGTAACCATTGCTAATACCAAATAAATAGTTCAAAACATATTTTTAACCGGATATTAAAGTTGGAACATATCAGAATAAATGCGTTTAAACTACTCGTCCACCACACCAGTGATAATGTAGAATTCAGTTTTTGATAATTAAACAATAAATTTGATATGCTTGGAAGAAACATAAATCTCAATATAGTACAGATTTGGTTTAAGAGAATAAAACTAAAGATTGAAAGAAAATTTTTCTCATTAATGTGATTTGATAGTTTTCGATTGTCAATAATTTTTGATGTAACAAAACTCTTTTTTTTTGTGATTCTTTCATGTTTGAGCAATATCGACAAATCTAGTTTTTCTTTTTCTCATAAAATTTGTTTTTAATGCAAAAACAAAAACACGTTGACTATATTTTGTAGGTAAGAGAGTGGAAGCTGAAATCTATACTAGTTCCTAGGTGTGTTTTTATTATATATTTTGCATTAAACGAGATCCCTAGATCATTAGAAAACTAGAATTATGATAAATGCAAAAACAAAAATTTTGTTATTTCAATAATACGAAAATGATTTTGTATAAGTGAAGGTTTGTGGGTTTTGGAAAAGCAATGTATGAGCTCGATAACGTACGTGGGATTGATACAAATCTTTCTAAAAAATGGAATATTTGCATTATTCGATACAAGGTTTTGTTTATAATAAAATGTGAGATAAAAAACAAATTAAAATATTTAAAAGGACATTTGACTAATATTACACATCACATGGGTTATGGGTATACATATTTATATAAATATAAATGCATGGTTCTTCATGGATATATCTTGACATGTATAATTAATTGGATTTAATTTCTTTATAAATCATATATTTGATGATTATTTGTCGGATGTACATGACAAAATTTTATTATTATTATAGATTTTAGAAAGAAAATTATGTAAATAAAAACCGGTAATGTATATATTGGTTAGATTGATATTTGATTTTTAAAAAAACGTATTTCAGTTTAGTAATATATATGTATATATTAGAACTAAGTTAATATATTATGATAATGATTTAGTATATTTAAAAAAATTAGAGATATTTTGGTTTATTTAATTAATAATATAATTTGTTAGAATCAAAGATATTTTAAAAAATAATTTTGAAAATCTACATTGGTTACAAGTATTATTAAAATAAATCAGATGTTTACTGGAAGTGCTAAAGAAAATTATGTTATTTCTTATCATTTTTCCTAATGGCATATAATCTAATAAATTACAAACTAAGGGTATTTAAAAAAAAAAAATGTTAAGCATTATTAGTATATAGAATATTTGCATCTCTGAATGGTTTGTTTGTTGTAATGCTATAAATAATGTGATATTCAGTTAAATATCCTTAAAATATTGCTTAGTAATAGCACTTAGAATTAATAATGGATTCTCATTAATAATGTGTTGATACGAAGTAATAAATGCATCTCATTTATATAATCCGTCAAATTCTCGATCAAACAAAAATAATACAGCTCATGGTTATGATCTTAAGCCTTTTAGAAACATAGAAAATGTAAATTTTCTAGAATTATAAAACTTTTTTATCGGCAACAATTATAAATATAACATTATGCAGTAGAATGGAATGTCTATTTTTATATATTATTGATATAAATCATCTTAGAACATGTTACATTTATACTCATAGTCAACAGTAACCAGTGTGTCACATGCATGGCTACAAATCTTAGCCTTTTATCAATTGAATATATTTTTCTTAATATTACTATTTATTTTACAAATAAAATATTTGAGAAAATGTTTTTGTGAAATGGTTAAAAATATACATGAAGTTTTGTTCTAAATAATCGCACTCCCTCGCATAATTGAGTTTGAATTATAGATTATATATTATTGATGTAACTGTTGAAAAAAATACGAAATATATCACATTTATCTCAACCCACAACTTCATAAAACCAAAACATAATTTAATAAGAAAATGAATAATCATTTATGTAATAAGTACAAATGTATATTTTTTTCAATAGTAAATGCAAAGAGCAGCAAGAGCCTTGAGAGTTCCAGAAAAATTTACCTCAAAAGGAGCCTTGAGAGTGTCGAAGAAACAAACAAAAGGATGAAGATAGAAATTTAATTAATTAAATAATACAATAGATAAATTTATAAAGGTGTCTCCATCAATCAATAACATAGCAAACTATCTTTCCAAATATTCCATCGTATATTACCACTTCGGTTTTTTCGATGCCTTGAGACACGTAATATATATATATTTACATAAAATATAATTGTACGATTCGAATTTTATGGTTCAAATGTGGTGAATAGTATAATAATATAAAGTTAAATACCCAAAAATGAGAATAAATGGATAATTTATTTTCTTCTTACGAAGTTGTATTGATTAATTCGAAAATCGAAAAAAAAAAAAGAAGTTGTATTAATTATAAAAGAACGAGTATTGTTATGTTTTATATATTTAGTTGAAATTTAATCGATGTAGATTTAAGCTAATATATTGCTTTCGAACATTGATAAATACATAAGAATTAATACCAACGAGGTTTTACGTATATAAGAATGAAATTAAAACATTACCACCATTATCTTTTCAAATATTTTATTTTATTGTATAACTTATTTTGCATGGATTCAAGTAAAACTAAATACGTTATACTTTTTGTAGTTATGTGTATTTTACTGAAACATAATACACTATGTTTTTCTTTCTCGATAACTATATCGACTATATCTTATTGATAATCCAAACTCCAAACTATATGTCTATCAGATGGGATTATATGATTACCTAAATTTAATTACGAATATAACTACTTGACAAAAAAAAAACTTATTATACATATTAATATGTTATGAAACAGATAAAAATAAAACAAAAATTGTTCGAATTGTTGAGGAAAAAAAAAAGAATATTTCCGACCGTGCGATTCTTCTTTTAATGGCCAAGACCCAAGAGACATCTCAGTATAAAAACAATAAAATATAGCATATATATAAAGGTTAGTATATAAAATAATAGACAATGCAATTAATAGGACTGGTGTAATTAGTAGTCTTTCTCTCACAATTCAGATCTCAAAAACATTAACAAAATTTTCCTTTTGGAGTGACTTTTGTGGTTGAAACAAGAATCCCCATGACAAAACCGCAGTTCCTTTCTCAGTCAACTTTTGAAATCTGAAGGTTTTGCAGTAAATTTATATTTAATACAAAACTCTGTTGTATTCTCTATCAAAACCCTAACACAGACAGACCTTTTTAAAGCCTATTGCATTGGAAATTTAAAACTGTTTTTATTTATTTATTTATTAAAAATGGTAAAACATGCAAATCATAGGGTACTCATTATCTAATTATCACATTCACTCTCTCTCTGCTTGTTTCCACCTTTTTAACCACTAATCAAAAAGATACGTTGTCATAAATTTTCCCAACTTTCTTTCCCTTTGTTGTTTCTTGAATTATTATAAGTTTGTTGTAAATATTTTAGGTGCATAAAAGAAAACTCCGGTAAATTCCATGTGTGAAAGCTTATTGGATAAAGACATATTATGTTATACATGATCAAATCTCAACCAAGTATAAAGTCGACTAATCCAAAAACATTAAGTTTCGGTGATACACCATGATACCTAAATTGTTATCTATTTATCTGAAAACTATTGCTATACTAAAAAAATACTTTTTCATGTTTTTCCTTTTAAATAGACTGGAATTCAAGATTTTCCGAGTACTTAACACAAAAGTACCACTAAATCACTTTTAAATACATTTCATTTCTCGGGCAAAAACACCAAGAAGAAAGAAAACATTGTCATTTAAATCTGTACTAACAAAGTTGGGAATCCTTTATCAAAAGATAAAATCATCAAGTTGGAAATCACGATATTCCAATTGAATTTAGCTAGAATTTTCTTTGTATAAAGGTATAATATGAAGTTAAAATAGAGTGTAATAAGAGTTTTAAAATAAAATTATATTCACTCTGGTTCAATATATAAGATATATGAAATGTTCTGCATATTTTTTAAAAAACTTTAAAACATTGAACATATTGTGCTTCTTAACAAAAATAAATTATACAGTGAGACCGAGAAAATTAAATTTACCGTTTATAAATGTTGCAATAAATAGGGAATATTTTTCATAAATATTGTTAAACTAAGACTACTACAAATTAAAACAAAATGATGTCTTTTTTTGCCAACTCAAATATTAATTATAAAACCACAAATGTGGAATGTTGTTTACAAAGCTTAAACCACTAGTTTGACTTGAGAGAGAGTATCAACTTTATGGTTTAAGGACTTTATGATTATAAAGAGACAAAAATCTGAAAAAACTTTCCAACCTAGCAAAGCCTTCATGGTAGAGTTGGAATGGCGGCCAATTTTGTGGATGGAACACCATCCTTTAAACATTTGCACAGTATGTCGCACTATCTCAACTTTTGTCAGATGAAGAAACAAGAGATACTCCATCGCCTATAGCAACACCTCAACTTCATAATGCAATGCAGCATAGAGAAGTTTCTCCTAACACCACAGACACCCATACACACTCCATCAACTGAGTTAGGGAAACAAATCGAGCTAAGACCTGAATGAAATCTGAAACTTTTTATGATCTATCTACAAAACACCAATATCCTGTAAAACATGGATTACATGTAGAGAGTTTTACCACATTAATATATCGATAACACATTAGCTGGATCATCCTAACCACCAGACTGAGAGCAACTCGGCATTCTCATGTCTCAAATTAAGTTTTTAGTTTATTTAATATATCAATAAATTAATAAAAATTCATAATCTTAGAGATATAAATGTCAAAAAAAAACAACAAACTTTGTTTAATGAGATAATGACGAGGATTGAGAAATATACACTTTTTCCCATTTTCTTTCTTTTTCCTCTTCGGTTAAAATGTTGTTTTTGTAGGTCTCTTTCTATCTCTCTATCTCTCTCCACACGTTCTCGATCTCCACTATTTAAATAGGCAAGTCTTATAAAACAAAGTAGTGAGATGATGATGTTAGAGTCAAGGAGAAGCATGAAAAACTCAAACTCAGTCCCAGATCTGTCCCTTCAAATCAGCCTTCCTAACTCTCACACCGGAAACCCTCTTTACGCCTGTGACCGGAGCTCCACAAGCAGTGATTCCGGAAGCAGCCTAAGCGAGTTAAGCCATGAGAACAACTTCTTCAACAAATCTCTCTTAAGCTTAGGCTTTGATCATCATCAAAGACACTTAAACATGTTTCAACCTCAAATCTATGGTCGAGATTTCAAGAGAAGTTCATCATCAATGGTGGGTCTTAAACGAAGCATTCGAGCTCCAAGAATGAGATGGACTTCAACTCTTCATGCTCACTTTGTTCATGCTGTTCAACTCCTTGGTGGCCATGAAAGTATACATTTCCTCCTTACTTTTTTACTTCTGTAAAATAATGAAGAATTTAAGACATAACTAATCCAGTTTTGTTTTTTCTTAAACAAAATGTGAAACTAAAGTATTAAGATTTGTTTTGTACTTGTTGGTTTTAGGAGCAACACCCAAATCAGTTTTGGAACTCATGAATGTGAAGGATCTAACCCTAGCTCATGTCAAGAGTCACTTGCAGGTTAATTTCTATTTTATTTTCTTTATATATATTGTTTAAAAATATTAAACGAATTTCATATTAATATTTAGTAATCTGTAAATATTTATGAAAATGTATCTTTTTTTTTGGTATTAAAAAATGTATCTATATGAGCCACTAGAAAAGACATTATTGCATATTTGAAATAAGCTTAAAATAATTTTTTTTATTACTTTAACAAAAAGAATATTTATTTTCAGTTTTTATTTTCTTCATTTTGTTTGATTTTTCAAGTATGTGTCTGTTGGATGCAGATGTATAGAACAGTGAAGTGCACTGATAAAGGATCATCAGGTTAGCATTTAAATTGGTTCCACTGATAAATATATGAATAGAATTTTTAATATATTTTGTATATATATATATATGTGTATTAATTATTTTCTTCTTCTTGGGAATAAACAGGAGAAGGAAAGGTAGAGAAAGGGGCAAAGCAGAGGATAGAGGACAATAATGAAGAGGCTGATGAAGGAACTGACACAAATTCGCCAAACTCATCATCTATGCAAAAGACTCAAAGGTTACTTTTTATTTTATTTTATTTATTTATTAAAAAGTTTGCCTTTAATCTCTTTGCCATAGTTTTGAGTAAATTTTGATGAATGTGACCTTCTCTTAGGGCTTTGACCTTCTTCCCTTTAAATCCATTTAGGTCCTTTTTTCTGTAACTTAGAAATAATTATTAAAGTTTCTTAGTTAATGCATTAATTGATATTGGTAAAGAAGTAGGTCCATATAGTGACAAAAAAAAAAAAAAAAAAAAAAAA
>OVAX01002670.1:0-13112 GCA_900406405.1 Lepidium africanum | reverse complement strand
AAAGGAAAAAAAAAAAAAAAAAAAAAAAAAAGAAGTAGGTCCATATAAACTTTTTTTGAATATGAATGGTATAAATAGTAAGAATTGCTTAGTGTCCAACAATGTTGTGTTACAAATTAATTTCTAAAATGTGTTTTATTTTTCAACATTTTAATAGTGCTTCTTGGTCATCAACAAAAGGAGTATCTATGATCCTATCTTCACAAGCTGATCCTCACAATAAGGTGCATTCTTGCTCCCTAATCTCTTATTGATTTCCCAGAAACTAAATCTCGGAAACCACAATTGTAACAATGTTATTACACCTTAATGTTTCTAAAATGTGAAATCTTTGTTTGAAAATAGGAAGATAAAGAGAAGGAGGCAACAAATGTTCATCTGAATTTGGAATTCACTTTGGGACGGCCAAGTTGGGGGATGAACTATGGAGAACCCTCAAATGATCTAACCCTTCTCAAGTGTTAATTGTATTAACTTGAAGAACAACAACAAATAAGCCAGCTTAGATTATCAGTTTTAACATAATTTAACTTGTTTTGATCATATGAACTTTGGAGGAATCATTAATTATATCATTTATGAACTTCTTCCAAGAATGTTCTCTGAGTTTTTGGGATGTATTAACAAGATCTAAGTAGTATTGTTGTATTGAGAAGGCCTCACAACAAGTTCAAGCACAGAAAAAGTTTTGTTGCAATCTTCAAAAAATAAAAACATCTCAATTCTTCCATTATTACACTTTAAGATGAATTGGAAAAGATTCTCTGCTAACTAAAAAGTTTCTGCTGCTTCTTTCCTCTTTTGGTATGCTCCACTGAAGCCACTCTAGTATATATATGAAAGAGTTAAATTTTAGAAATATAGTCAGTATAGTTTTTACTATTTCCATAATAGTAAAAATTTACAGTTTTAGTAAATCTTTTGGTTATATTAAAAAAATAAAGGAAATGAATTTAGTTAAGTGATTAATGGCTGTGTCATTTTCATCGTAGTTTGACTCACGATATTCGCGTAACCCCGCGTAATAGAATTTAGAGTTTGAATTATAAATCGGCTTTGGTCGATATAAATTGTAATCTTTAAAAACAAAAATAGTGGGTCGACAAAAATATTTTAAAAGATGAATAGTAGAAAATGATATCATGCTCATCTTGTGTATTTAAAAAAAGTATATATTATTATAAACATAAGATATGATATTTAAAAAAAAAAAAAAAAAAAAAAAAAAGATCTTTGATCTTGATCGGTAAGCTTTGTTACGTAAGGCCAATAGCGACCTTGACTTCAGAACTTCGGGCTTCGTTCCTCATGGGCCATTGTGCTCATCAAATACCTCGGAGTAATTGAAATGATAAGAGAAGAAAAATGTTATATATTTATCCTGAAGTTTTGTTTTGTAACATCTTGAAGTTTGAGTTTTGAACTCTCTAGTTTTGCTAAAATTCTCCTAATTTTTCACAAAACAAAAGAATCATACGACATTATAGCAGGCACAAGTAATCCAAACCATACACATTAGAAATGTGAAATTACACACAATTACCTCACCTACATAAATTGAATCGATTCAGTTAGGATGTAATTGTTCCATCTAGATCTAAGTAGTAGTGAACAAATGGAAGTAATATTGATATTCAGCTCCTGCAATACCAGTCAACAAAATCTGACAGCAAAAACTATAATTTTGTTTAATCCACAATATTTTTTATAAATACGTTGAAAACTTGGTTTTTAACTGTCTCATAAGTGTCCAAGAGAAAATAATCTATCATTTTATAGTTAAATACAAAATTCTATATACATAGAGGACACCATTGTATTAGTTTTTTGGAGCTTTACCAAAAAAAATTGTCATCATTCCACAGTTGAAGACAATATTCCACTGTGACATAATAAACATGCGAGTGGAACTTTCCATAAACATTTATCATTTAATATTCCAAAGAATACCCTTGTAAAATTCCTATATAAACTAACATCAATAAGTCGTAATGCCTAAATTCTTATTCTTTTCATTTTTTTATTCTCTCTTTCATTTGTCTCCCTAATTTATCCTTGTTCCTTTTATTACTGACTTTATTACCATTTTATTTTTACTATAATTGGCCGGTCCATTAACCAAATTTTTACATAATATATTCTGTGGGACTTAATTTCGAGATGTGCAAGCACACATACTTTTAATGGACTTACCACATGTCACTAAACTAAAGACCACTTGCAACTTTGTTACCGTTTACTTTTGTAAATTTTATTTTTCTAATCTAAATTTTGTATTGTTATGTCCATTCCTTGTAACATTCTTTCTAGTTGCTAGTATTGAGTTCAGTATTCTCTTTGAGATAAAGTTGAAACAAAATTACATTACAGGTTAGTGGTGTTACTCTTATAATTCTAGTGAAGTTTGGAAGCTCTAGTTTGATAATTCATCAAACCCAAGTTATGGCCCAACAAAACCCTAATATGTGATTGTAGATTCGAAAGCAAAACATAAAAAACATATGCACAACTGAAAAGAGATTTCATTTTTCTTTTCTCTTGGCAGGCCTTCGGCCTATAAATCCCTTTTTGTATAATACATATTTCAATTTTACTCGAAACACAGACAGACAAAGACATTCTAATCTCACTATAGGCAAGAACCCTAACTTACGTCACACGGCTCTTTCCCTTTCATAGAAACCCTAGAAAAATTACAGCTTCGAAATAATAATCTGCCTCACTATCTACCTTGTTGTACACACAAATTTTTGCTTTCTTCTTCTTCCACGGATTGTTTCCTAGTTGCTTGCTACAAATCTACTCCACAAACGACTAAACCACGGTGATCTGATTTCACCAGACCCCGTACATTCACAATCGCCTTCTTCCGCGGTGCTGAATAGAGTTTGATCCGAGCAGTCTAATGAAGCCCCACAGGCCATATTGTAGGACTGACATGCTGAATGGCATACGCGTAGTCTGTTGTCTCCATCGATATCACACTTTTGGATCGATATCTGGTTCAGAGAGATCATAAAAGCAAATGTCATCATCAGAGAATGCTAATGCCACACTTTTCATCATGAAGATACTTACCCAACAGGCTAGTCTCTTCGCTGCTTCATCACAATAGCTACTACCGAAAATGTTAAATAACTTCCGAGCGCCACCAGGAAACAGCCTATTGTAGTTGGGCATTACCACAACTTCCTCGAGCTGTTGAAGTATGCTAGGCTCTCTTGGAGCACAATGTTGCCCTGATATGTCTCTCTGCAATACATCTTTACACACCAATAAACTTGTAACTAGTTTAGAGCTATTTTGACATGTGTAGCCAGCATAATCAGAGCAACGGAACTCGCAAACCCCATTATCACATACTCCTCCATGTAGGCTGCATTGTTCGTCGCACACAGCTGTAAAGTTTAATAAAATCTTATCGGATTCCAGACTGATAAATGTATTCTTGACACAAATATACAAGTATGGATATTTACCGGTGGAACAGTCAATTCCAGTAAATCCATTTTCGCACTTGCAAACACCTTGAGCTGTGCATCTTCCATGTCCATTGCAATTATTAGGGCAGGAACCTGCATTGTGAAAAGGGGATTAATTGCAAGTTCAGATCTTAGGGAAATATACAGACCTTGACATGTACAACAATTTGGTGTGAAGGATACAGGATTCTTACGGTTGCTACAGTCATGGCCGTGATAACCAAGAAGACAATGGCACTTCCCATCAACACAATCTCCATTGAAGTTACAAGAATTAGGACACTGACCAAGCACAGAAACTACTGATGTACTGCAGAGTTCATGGTAAGCCGGACAAATTAATTCACCTACAAAACCAAAACGTTATTAGTTCAAAAGATTAAGTAACAATATACTATTCTTCGTTTGGGAAGAGAATAAGCATTCTTTACCATTAAAACCAGGAAATCGAATTGGTCCACCAGCTTGAGGGCAGAACTTCCATACTCCCTCCACAGCAACCTATTAGAATGCAACCAAGAAAAAAATACTAGTGAATCAATGAGTAAGTATAAAGCAGGATGTCCTCATCTCCATGGATTGAGGTAGCAAGAATTTTAAATAGAAGTGATGACTCTATGAATTGTGTTGTTTCTAAACTCCCATACAACTATAACAGCATATGCCCAAACGAAACGAAAATAAGAACCAAAATCTTAGGAGAAGGAAGATGATGTAGAAGGCATACCTCTAACAAATTATCTCTACATCTATGCTGATAACAACCATTCCCCTGTGTCATGGAACCTCGAACAAACCCAGTACGCACTAAAGATGAGGCCATACACCTATATATAAGCCACAGATTATTCAGGAGCAATATGCCATGTGGATATCTACAAGCATTCAATAAGAAATTTAACCACCAATAACCTTGATTCACTTCCTCTCACTTCACCCAACATTCTGTCAGGGGCACGTGCACTATTGATATCCGTACAAGACCCATCTGAATAGGCAACAAAATATGTACAATAATCTGCTAAGGAAGATTGACCGCCTGCATTATGTTGTGTGTGAAATCCATTAGTCCTTATTGAAAAATGAATACACAATTGGATTACTGAATAGCATACTTTGGTATATACTTCTTCCATATATTTCAACCAAGACAAGAAAATTTTATTTTGGATATCATATTAACATGTAGAAGCAGGGAACAACCTAAAAATATATTCCAAGTAATCAGAAGAACATACCTTTGTTAGGCTGTGGAAAGTAACGAGCCCATTGAGGCAAGTCTCCGTTATAGCTTAGAATTGGGCAGTAACCTTCAGCCTCTCTGTTGTATGTACAGCCAGATAGTTGAGTTGTATTACAATGGTATGCACCTTTCCACTTGTTACATGGAGATGTGACAAACTGAGTCCCCTGGTTCCGGCCCCAATCAAGACGGTCGGCCATACTATAATTAGCCTTATACCATCCACTATCCTCTAGTAGCGCTAAAGTCATTTTTGAAACGACTGATCTTGTGTCTACAGATCCAGTCATTATCTCATTCATGAGTAGTCTCTTTTCCCAGTGGGATCCGGAGGTGCCACGTCCTCCTCCATCCTCAAGTTCTAAACCCGAGAAGTTCTGAGAAAACGCCTGTTAACAGTTGTTATTCTTAAGATGTCAGGACACAAAACAAGGGTCATAGGATATAACTTGCACAGATGCATGGATCCCTGAGGAAAATTTAAACATTGAAACTTACTCCGTAATGATGCCGCGAATGCATGATGACCCGCGGAAGCACTACACGTGTCACTATCCGACCAAGTTTTTCATCCATCTGTTGCTCAGTGACCTACAATCATGAAAAAATGGCTTACTCCACGGCATATTTTCTAGAAAATTTAGTGCCCTCATCCGTATTAAGAGATAAGAAACAAGAAAAAGATAGGCAACGATCCATGCTAATTAAAGCTAACTTTTTCCCTGGACTGGAATGACATTTGATTCTCATCATATACCTCAGTTCGTCTTCTTTTTCTTTCATCTCTAAAATGAGAAAAGGCATGCGGATCAAAGCCAAGGACATGCATAACCTCGTGAATAAGGGTTGCAGAAAGCAAAGTCCCAGATTCTGAAGTCAAATGGCGGGGGGCAACATTGACATGCCCTGAAATAGACAATAACTCTTGGCTTTGAGTTTAAAACTCATAGCAGTACAGGGATTACAAAATATTGTAATCAACTGGAGGAGACTCAAAATTACCAGCAATTGCACGTCCCCATTGATCACGTTCGCAAGCTACTGCCCACGCAAGGGTATTACCAGTAGTAGGTCTTGTTGTCACCAATAGAACTAAATCCGTATCAGCAATACCCTCTGGGTGAAACAAAAGAAACTGATTAGCCCAAAAGAAACCTAACAAGATAAGATCAAGGGACAAGAAACTGCCAATCAGAGAACAAAGCAGTAATGAAATTACCCTCAACATATTCACGAGGGAGCTGCACACCACCATCTTGCCCACAAGCAGAGTATCCACTTAAACGCAAATTTCCTTTCACAGGTTCAACAGCTAAGGCTCTTCTGAACCAATCTGCTGTCTGTTCTAAAGCCTTCATATGCAAGATTTATAAATCAGTACATCTGTCCAGTAACACTCATACATCTACGTCATAAAACATGAAGTTAACCTTGCGTAGGCGATGCCTTTTGTCCTCCCCAGATATGTCATCTAAAGTGCAGTTATACCAGCAATCACCAGAAACTGGAGGTTTCGCATTAGGATTACATGCAGGAGCAGCAGGGAAAGAGCTTGAAGGAGGCTCACCCAACTGAGTTAATGGCAAAGAAAAACAGAAGGAGCATTAAAACAAATTCGTTCAGTAACTTTAAACCCCTACATTTCACACTATTGAAAGCTACCGAGAATGTCCACCTTTACAATATCACCAACTCTTTGGCAGTCTCGGTCAAGTGAGTGACCAACAGCATCATAGTTTAAGTAAATCCTAATAGGTTGTTTCACATCCTTCTCCTCCTCAGAAATACTGAGCAAAGCCCTTCCTTTATGAGCATAGGGTTTCACAACACTTATTGGCTCATGATAAACCTGCGGTGTAACTGAATATACATTTCGACCCGGTCTCTTCCTCTGCTCTATAATCTGATCATGGATGCACGAATGACTAGATACACTATCAAATCCACTTTCCAAACCTTGCAATGGTATTTGGTGATGATGATGACTGGTTTTTGCATCAGCAGCTCCAGACCTCAATATATTCAACAAAATCTGAAACATAGACATAAGTCACATAACATTTACCTTTTTAGAAAACTTTGTGCTTAGCTACATCAAAAGAAAACAAAACAGGCCTATACCTAGGCAAATTACATAATCATAAACATAAAATGCCTATAGATTTCAATAAATTTCATAGCTACGAAACAGTAAACAAAACAAAAAAATTCTAACAAAACGAAATTTGCAGAAAATGGAAAGTAGACAACTAGAAGAAAGCAACAGAGATCTGACTTTCTCTAAATTACATTAGAACCTACTCTCAAATTGTTACTCAGAAAAATAAATGTTAAATATCAAAACCTCACCATCAAGAATTTTCCCAAAAATTCCAGCTCAAATTCCCAGAAATCAAGTAGTCTAAAACCCACGTTATAGAACGAAACAAATCCCTAAATAAAACTTCAAAAACAAAATCCCCAAAACCCTAAATCCATGAAGTCAATGACTACAAAAGAAACTTACCCAGAAAATGGTGAAACCAGTGATGAATCGAAGCTGGAGCTTGAAACATAAACGGCACTGAACAACAACAACCTCCATGAAATTTCCAGCTTCACTTCCATCAAATCTCCAGCAGCTTCTCGATCCAATCAAACACAAAAAGATCTATCACCAAAATACATTTCATTCGATTCTCCAAACAATCAGCTTACAAAACTCCAAATGCTCGAAGGTTTGTCTTCAGATTCCAGCTATAATGGTGAATTGTTTATAAATTTAAAACAAAAAAATGGATCTAAGAGTAGATTACTATAAATTTCACTACTAAAACTTCTTAATCATTGAAAATTTCAATAAATGAGATAGAGAGAGAATTAGGGTTTTTGGGTAAAGACTGATTCAACCACAAGTGATCTAGAATCCAGCAACCTCAACAAAAACAAAAATCAAATCTTTTTTTGTTTGGGTTTTTTATTACAACAATTTCTCTCTCTCTCCTCTTTCTACAAAACAAGTGACACTAAAGGATGAGAGAGACAAAGAGAGAGAGAGAGTCAAATGGATTGGGTAAGAGTGGGTGTAGGGTAGATTATGATACATCATTATTATAATTACCTCAAAAACATATATATAAAACGAATCAAAATTCGGTGCAATTGCGTATAATCTATAATTTCATTTTTGGTAAAAAGTCTTAAAGATGACATATATTACTATTTTTTGTATTAAATACACATTAGATTTGTTGCAAAAGCTAAATTATTTCCAAGAGACAATATTGGAACATTCGCTGTCTTGACTCCACCTCATCATCCTTATCTTAAATTTATTACAAATTTCTCTATATTATTATGAGGCTCTATTATTATTAGCAATTCAAGCACTAATATAATTAACTTTTAGATATTTATTAGCTTTTTTGGATTATATAGATAATACTTATAAATTAAATCATATATGCAAAATAATGTCATATAAGCTTAATAATCCAAAAGAAAGTTTTGAAAGAAAATATCGTTGATTTCCTAAAAAGTATATTTTTTTCCTTTGTAGGAAAACCAAAAACCTTAAATAATTTAATGGTGGATAATAAAAGCACTTCTGAAATTTAGAAAAGAAAAAATGTATATTTTTGCAAGAATCTTAAATGGTAACAAATGGTTTTCTTTATTTTTAATGGTCGGTCTATTACCCAAATTCCTACATAATATAGATAATGAGATTTGATCTCAAAATATACAAGTGTACCTACCTTTAATGAACTTATCATTTGCCACTAGACTAAAAAGCCACTTGCGAAATTTTGTTTTATTACTTTGTACAAATTTTAAATTTTTCCTAAGAAGTCTTATATAAGGGCAAACAACAATTTTATGTTTATGATGGACTTATGGAGTGCTAAATCTTGCCATAGCGAAATGCTTGTACATGAGCAATAATTAATTATTACAAAAGCGACACAATAATATAATAAAATAATAATAATAATAATAATAAACGATGTAAAAATATCTTTCAGTCGATAAAATTTTTCAGAAATGCTAGAGTTGTCAGAGGAAAATGTTTGTTTTACAGGAATTTTAACTAATACACATATATATATACACATATAATAGTGACAATACAATCCATATAAATTAAAATAAAATTTATTTTCAATATTAAAAATTATAAACAAAGTTTTGTTAAAGATAAAAATTATAAATTTTGATATATGTATATTGACTCATTAGCTATTTTGATGAGTAAGTTATTGAATGTCAAGTTCGCAATGTTCTTTATTGGACATGATGTTATTGTTGTTGTTTTTATTTAGTCAACACAATTTTCATTACTAAACTCATAAAGAGCCAGATAGTTTACAAAATTTGAATATTAGGAGGTTCTCTAATATTATGAGTGAAAGCATCTATTTTATAATTTAAGGGTATAAAAATTACATGACTAGAAAATGATTGAAAAAGATATCTTAAGCTTCCAAATTTTTCTTGATAAGATATTAAAGCCAGTCAATCTGAATTATATGAAAAATGTTATTTTGTTTATTGTGTTGTATCTTTAATGTATTTTGTTATTTCGTTTAAGCCAGTTTTAGGAAAACTTAGTGGATATAAGAATTATAATTGTTTTCTTTCAAAAAAGTCAAAATATATTTATGAGTAGATTTTTTTCGTCAATTTACTTTTTCTCTTCCAACAATAATTGAATCGACAAGACATGATCCATAGCCAAATTACTTCTGTTGGAACTGGTGGGATTCGAACTCACCACCTAGTCAAACTAGATCAGAGCCAACATCGCTACATGTTTCTTGGCCTTATGAACTGATTTTTAAATAAAAATTTGAATGGGTAATACTCAAAAGATATTAAAAAAAAATTGTTAATATATAATAATATTTTATATTTTGTTGCCAAGAACCAAAAACGAACTAACCTATCTATTTTTCTGTTGAGTACTCTTAGAATCTTATGAAAGAAAATATTAGACAAAAATCTTTTGAGTCTATCAAACTCTTCAAAGTACTACGAGAATGCTGGTCATCAGTCCTCCTAATTATTTATACATAAATTTCATATAGAGAAATTCATCTCAAATGCCCTATTGGACAAAGTATTTATGAAGAATGCCCTCTTTTTGATGTTTTCTCCCGTCTGCCTCTTTGTGTTTCATAAAGACCAATATAACCATAAAAGTAAGAAGAAATTACAGCGACTTGTGTTGCCCTCGTGCTGCCCATATCTCACGGTCAGTTTGATTAGAGTAAAAAGGGCTTTGAAGAGGCGAGACATTCTCTTTGTAAATCTTCAAACCTTTCATATTCTTCTCTCAGTAAAAATTTATGTAGCAACTAAGAGAGGTAAAAAAATTACAAGAGGAAGAAAGGAGGGTGAAGAAATTGGGAAACAGAAGCAAATCGGGTTTGTTCATCGGTGATTATAGAACAAAAGGTAAATTTCGGAATAAAAGTGATTTAGGGTTTGTTCATCGGTTGTTGTCACTTAGTTTTTGATTTTCTTATAGTTTGTGATAATTTTTCCTCTTAGATTATTTGTCCACATGAAAGGGTTTGACATGTCCACGTGAAAGGGATAGATTTTGGATTTGTAGACATGGCGGAATTCCGGAAAATTAGGGTTTGTCTTTGGTTTTCGATCTAAAAGAGGGAATATCCTCTGAAAGGGTTTGGTTTCTGATTTGAAGACAAGGACAATAATATAATATTGGGGTTTTTTCATGGGTTAAAGATTAACGGAGAAATTGCCGAAGTAATAGTGTTTGTATTCATATGGTGGAGGATACAATGTCAAGTAATGAAGTGGATCCTACAAAAATACCTCTAAGGCTATTGGCGGAAAGAAGATACCCAGCGGATAAGAGAATCAACGCATATTCAAGGCCAGAATTCTTACTTGTAATTGTTGAAGTTTTTGAAGGGACGAGCGAGTTTGATTACAATCGCTGAAGATGAAAGCAAGACATCTACTATAGGAGACATGGACAATACCAATGTTAGTGACAAGACAAAGGTGAGTATGTAAAGTGTCCATTAAATGATGCAGACAAGGACAATGATAAGAAATTTGTCCGCATGATGGCGATATTGAAAACAAGGTGGTGGAAGTGAACAAGGAAAACGATGCAAACAAGGACAACGATCCGGTCAAGGACAACGATCTGATAAATGACAATAAGAAGGTTATGATATTTCCTAATTGTAGGATCATGTCTTGATAGAATTTTGTTTGGATATATTATGTCTGATACAAATCTGTTAGACAATGAAAGTAGGATATTGAAGATGAAAGTAAGATATTAGTACATTAAGATATTAGTACATTAAGATATTAGTACTATCCACGTCAATTAGTATTTACACTAACATTGAGCTATGTCTATTAGTATGAGCAGAGTTGGTCCATGTCTTTATTCCTACATTTCACATAAAAGATCTGATCCACATTCTACAGATTTGGTCCATGTCTTTACATTGACATTGAGCTATGTCCATGTATATACATATTATATTTTATCTGTCTATGTCTTTATACTTACATTTTGTATAATAGATTTGGTCCAAAGACTAGAAATTTAGTCCACCTCTTTATACTTACATATAAAAGATTTGGTCCACAGTTAACAAATTTGGTCCATGTCTTTACATTAACATTGAGCTATGTCTATTAATATAAGCAGAGTTGGTTTACGTCTTTATACTTACATTTCATATAACAGATTTGGTCCATGTCTTTATGCATACATTGAGCTATGTCTAGTACGACATTTTATATTTACATTGAGCTATGTCCATGTATACATTTTGTATTTGGGTACGACAACATGTCCCTTGTACAATACTTTGTCCATGTCTAGCTTATTATATTCCATATGTCTATTAGTATAAGCAAAGTTGGTCTAGGTCTTTAGTCCTACATTTCACATAAAAGATCTAGTCCATGATACAAGGTTAATTATACCAATGTAACCTCTCGTGCGTATCGTATCGATGTAGCACTAAGGATTGAATCCACGAAGACCAATAGTTACACTATCAATCTCTAGATTAAACTCAAGCTAAGACAAATCAAATAGTGATAGAAACTAAACAAAACTATAAACGATGGAAAATTAATATATAAAGCCATCACGTACAGGGAATTTATTACGAAATAGGAAATTAATTTAGGAAACTATTCAGGGCATTCATTAAACCAATTCTTGACTTAGACATAAAATTCTAGCAAATCCACTGTCGTGGTGCCTACTACTATGTTTATCAACCTGGTGCTCTGATGTGCATGATTTTTAGTATTTTAGTTGCACATTATGTCATTTTATAGTCACTTTGTGTTTAGTTTATGCATTATAGTCATTAGGTCATGCATTTGCATATTTTTGTGTTTTTTGGTTTTTTTTTTTAGGTGATTGGAGACTTGAATCATGAGGTTTGGAGCTCAAGGATGGAAGCTTGCATCAAATAGTATTGATTTTGAGCTTAAAGGATAAAGCAAGTTTGGATTAAAGGTTTGGAATAGCAAAGGAAGTGAAGAAACGTCAAAGTATTAGGCCGGCCGCGACTGCAGGATGCACAAGCCGCGACCGCAGGAAGCAAACCTCAACCGCGGAACGCTCAAGCATCGACCGTGGGAAGTAGGCCTCAACCACGGACAGATCTTTCGATCCACACGTCCCAAGGCCTTGACCGCGGGACATCTCCTCTCGACCGGACCCGCGAGCTGCATTGGTCGCGGGTCGTGAAGCCAACTCCCACAACATCTTTGCAATCCGTCCCACGACCCATCCCGGTCGCGGACTTCAGCCACATGACAAGTCTCGAGCCGGCCGCGATCCATTCAAGCCGCGACCCCAAGACCTCTCGACCGGGCCGTGACCTTACCTACCCGAGGCTCTTTCTGAAACTCTTAACGATGATGATCAATGAAGATCTTCCCATGAACAGAATTGGCTGATATTTGGCACAAGATAGCCACAAGAGTCAGCTTTCATTTGGCGGTGGTTTGAAGGCATTTCGACAAGCGGTTAGAGAGTTACGACCAATTTACTCAACATATGTCGTTCAACCGCGACCAGCCCGCAACCTGCACTGGCCGAGAGCTGATGAAATGATATCCGCAGAACAGCCCACAACCAGCCTGCGACCAGACATACCCGAGAACCTGCTGAACCCGGACCCAACTGTTTTGGGTCATTTTTGGGCTTGTTGCCCTAATTTTCTCCTTATAAATACTTAATGTTGGTGACAAACAACATATCCAACAACTCTTATCTCATTTTTGGATTCAAGCTTAGTTTCTAGAGAGATTTTGAGTGTTCTTGGAAACAAAAAGGGGAAGATGATCTTAGGATCATCTTCACCCATTTCATAATTTCAATTTCTTTA
>OVAX01002669.1:0-26952 GCA_900406405.1 Lepidium africanum | reverse complement strand
CACTCTCTCAGCCTTGGTTCAGAGATTTAGTGCTTAGGCTTCCAATCAGTCCCCCGCGCCTGCACTCGCTGTTCACTGGAGGAAGACCTCATGCTACAGCCATGAAGCTGAATGAATCAGGAGATGTTTTGGAGGTACTTGAGGATAAGGAAGGAAAGAAATTGAGGTTTATAAGTGAAGTGGAGGAGAAAGATGGTAAGCTGTGGATTGGTTCTGTTCTCATGCCCTTTTTTGGTGTTTATGATTTATAGTCTTATACATTAGTGAGACTTCACTGTCTTTGTATGTTATTTGTCATAACTATGTTCATGTTACCTTTTTTTTTTTTTTTCCCTAATATTTATACTTAAAATATTTAGAGGTGTCTGTAGTCTTTTAATTAGAATACAAAATTATATGACCGAAATAGTTCAATATGATCTATTAATTATTAAAATAGTTCAAACTAATTTGGAATCGAAAAACACGTGTGAAGTTCTCTCTCAACCTTGCTAACCTAGCTCACAACCGCCATTGAAAACTTAGGAGCAGCGATCGGAGGCTTCTTCAGCTCCATTTCATCGTCGTCTGCTCCTTCCTGTTGGGTACTCCTTAGTTTGTGTAGTGTTGTTTTTGTTGGAGGAGAGGTTGAGCTTCGATCTGGTTTTGAGCCAAAGATGATGGGTCCACCTTTCTCGTCGGAGCTGTAGGTTTTGGTGACGAGATGCTTAGCCGTTGAAGTTCTAGGTCGATCTCTCCAGATCTGAGGTGAGACTACCACCGGTTTTCACTTTCCAATCTTTGAAGGTCTTCTCGACAAGCTGGTCATGATTTGGTTTTCACTATCTTCATGTCGTGGTGGTGTTTTTTTGTTTTCTGGTTTTCAGATCTGAATTGCCACTTTTCTCTCTTTGGTTTTTGTTGGTTTAATTTCAGGTTTAGCCTTGGTTAGTACTAGGTTAGGTTATTGTGGTTTAGGTTGTTTATTTGCTCCCCTAGGTTGATAAACTTGTTTTTCCTCTTCGGTTTCGATTGGTAGATGTGCTCTTTAGGGTTCGGTTTCTCCGTGTAGAGGTTGGATTGGTTCATTCCTTGTCCGTACTGTCAAGATCTGATCGAGTTCTAGTTTTGTTTTGGGAGCTATTAGTTTGTTAAAATCAGTCGACTTGTTTTTCGACTTCACCATTTCTGGAAGTAGCTTGTCTTGTTACATGTGTCATTTCTGCCATTTAGTTTGTCTTCAGTCTCGCCTCTAGATAGGCTTTTTTCTGTGGCTTCGTGCAGTTTGGCTTTCCGATTTAGCAGCTCGTTCTTCATCTGTAAGGTACTCTTATTCGCCATCGTAAGCTCTACCATCAACATGGTCATTGGTTAGTCACTGGTGGTTTCGATCTTCGGTCGGGGTAATAGTTTTTTCAGATTCTTTCTTCAAGTTTTCTAGTCAAGCATTTTCGGGGTTTTGTAATATCATTTCCCTATTTTCGGCTTATGCTTCTCCCTTTTGGGCTTATGTTTCTAGAGATATTTCTGTAATCTGTTAGCTTTAGTATTCCAAAAACGTATTCCACCACTGTATTTTACCTTTGTGTTTTATAATAATAATCAGTGACAAAAAAAATTAAATTACTAAAATAGTTTCATTTTACCCTCCAAAAGGCAAAATGTGTGGAAAAATCTAAAATGTTCCATTGTGATGTTTTTATTATGAGAATGTCATTCTGATTTATTTTATTTTTTGAGAAAATTGCAAAAATACCCCTCAAAGGAGGACATTTTCATCATTGTTCTCATTTTTTGAACATTTTCAAAAAATGTCTCTTATTATGGAAAAATGACCAAAATACTTTCAGATTATTAATTTTTATATTTTTTCAAATTTTTTTCTCACCACAATTTTAACCCGCCAAAACTGTATTTCCCCCACCAATTATATTTTTCTTTTTCGAAATTTTTTTCCCACCAAATTTTTTTATAAGGCTTTATAAGAAAGTTTATAAAATTTTCTATAAGAGAGCTTATAAAATTTATAAGGCTTTATAAGAGAGCTTATACAATTTATAAGGCTTTATTCTACAAATTTTATAAATAATATATTTATAAGTTATCTTATAAAATCTTATAAATAGTAAATTTATAAGTTATCTTAAAAACCTTATAAAAAATAAATTTATAAGTTATCGTATAAAACATGAGGGAACTCACGAGAAAGTCAAACTTAGCTTTCCTTGAACTAAAGATAGTTTTCATATTAGACCCCAGAATGTTGAGTATTTGATTTGATTTATTATTATTCTCTTTGTTTTATACAATTTTATAAGGTATCTTATAAATTGCCGAGTTGCTCTCAGTCTGGTGGTTAGGATGATCTAGCTAATGACTTGACACTAGAGTTTGATTCCTACCCGCTACATTATGGTAGCTTAAAAAAGGATTTTAGGGGTGGAGTTTAAGCTATTGATCGGGCTTTGTCGGTCCAATGTTGACATAAAAAAGATATCTTATAAATCTTTATAAAGTTTTATAAGATAACTTATAAAAATATTAATCAGAAAAATTTATACCTTATAAATTTTTTTAAAAACATTTTGAGTAAAAAAATAAAATTTGGCGGGAAAAATTTATTTTGCCGGAAAAAAAAATTGTTGTAAAAAAAATTTATAAAAAAAATTCATAATATTTTTAGGGTATTTTTGTCATTTTTTATTAGTAGGGGCATTTTTTGTAAAACCAAAGTTCAAAGGGTATTTTTGCAAAAAGAGACATGCAAAAACGTATTTCTAGAAATTCCTCTATTTTTCGTTTTTATTACAAAAATGCCATTAGAATTTTCCATTGTTTCTTCTTCTTCTTCTCATCTTCACCGCCATTCTCCATCACAATTGGTTCATTTCTTCTCTGAATTTTTTTTGGTGACTTCTCAAATTCTCATCTTCTTCTTCTAGTTTGAGTAACCAAATTTTGTGTCTGGTTTTTGTGAATTTTTGGTTGATTGTTGTGAAATTTGTGTTGGATTTTCATATTTTGGTTGATTGTTGTTATTAGAGTGGTTATTCAAAATTCTGTAGGTTTGTTTACAGTAGCTTCTTAGATTTGTTGTTTTGGTGTACTTGAGTTTTCTGGAAATCGTTATGTAGGTTTTCTGGGAATTTTTATGTTATGTAGGTTTTCATGAACTGCTTATGTAGATTTATAAAATTGTTATGTGGGTTTTCTTGAATTTTTTTGTTGGTCCGATATGAACTGTAGGTTTTGTAGTTTTTTTGCAATGCCTATAACAAATTTTACTGTGTGTTGCAAAGCAATGACAAAGAAGAGAGATGATCCCTTGAGATTATTTCAGCTATGAGCGAGTACTCAACATGGAAAAAAGCTTAAATCATTGTTGCAGGCTCAAAGAGCTTGAAATGATGCAGCTTGCAATTTGGGAAAATGCATTCAATGATATTAGAGATAATATTTCTGTTGTAGTACTTCTCAAACTAACAACATGAAGTTATTAGAGGATAAACGCAATACAAATATACAAGCCCATGTTTATCAAATTCACATGTGGTTATGTTTTTGCAAGTAGTATAAATATATGTTGTGAGAACCATTGTAATCGAGTCTACAATTTGCTCTTGGTGACAATCTAAAGCATCATTTGTTGCTTGAAGAATTTTTGTGTTGCAGGTTTACGGTTTCTGTTTTGTAGGTTTTGTTTTGCTATTTTTTTGTAAAGGCATTGTAGGTTTTGTCAGAGATTTTGTAGGTTTGTATAACGTCTTGTAGGTTTGTATACATGCATTATAACTTAGAGTTACGTAATAACACTGTTGAGTCAAACCAATGCTTCAAACCATTGCTTTTAGATCTTCTATATTTGTTTGTTTATCCAACATGATGATTTGCTCCCATGAGATTTATCCACGTAAAAAAGCCAACTATTATCGTCACCCTTCCATTCTCTACAAATTAATTGAAGTTGGTACTTCTCAAGAGATTCAACACAAGCTCAAAGGATTATAGCTTGAATGAAGATAGAAATTTGTGTCGATGGTCTGAGACAGCGTTGTTGGTTTGTAGAAGAAAAAGGTAGGTGTGTATTAATTTTGGGATAAAATAGTCTTTACACGTCCTAGGGTAAATAAAAGTAAAAACTACAAAATGGCCCCAAAATAAACCTACAACACTAAAACGGTAAACCTACAATTTAGAAAAACTTAGCAATATGATAACTAAACAACGATGAAGTAGTTAAACCTACAAGACGTTAATGTAAACCAACAGTTGAGAGAAAAGATGTCTTACACATATAAACGTACAACGAAGACTATAGATACCTACAACAAAGACTATAGAAACCTACAACAAAGACCATAGAAAAACCTACAATAAAAATTCATTAAATCTACAGCAAACGAAAAAAAAAACCTACATAACAGGAGAACTAATTCTAAAAAAAAAGAGAAACCAATCCTATAAAACCTATAATGACTGATAAGCAAACCTAAAAAAAGACTATAGAAAAACCTACAACAAATTATTATAAAACCTACATAACATAAGAGCTAATTTGAGAAATAAGAGAAATTAATCATACAAAACCTACAAAAGAGACCACAGAATAACCTACAACAAAGAAACCTTAAGCTTACAACTAACTTAAAACAAAACCTACAAAACAGAAATCTTAATCGAAAACCAAGCCGAAAACCAACCTACCTAACAAGGAGAATTTCATAAAAAACCCACAAAACGAGGAGAATTTAATGATAAAACCTACAACAAAGAAACTAAACGCAAGAGACCTTAATTCAGAAAATATAACTTGTAAACTTACATAAGATAAAACACTTAAACCTACAACACAACAAAATAAATACCTATAACACTTGACAACGAAACCTACAACGTTACGGAAGATTTTCGTAGGTTTTCTATCTGCTGACGTGGAATTACTCATTACTCGCAGTTTCATAATTTTTTTTTCTTTTATAAGAGAAAAGGGCTAAAACGGTATTAAAATCAAGAAAAAAATAGAATTGTAATAAAAATATTTTTAGACTATAATAATTAATTTAGGGTCATAAAAGACTAGTTTAGTAATTTACCGTTTTTTGTTTGAATATGAGAAAAAATTTCATTTCTCAGATCTTATGCTATAATAGAGGTAACCAGAAAATTGCTCTATGTTCTGATAAAAAAAGAAAAGAAATTGGACTAGGTGATAGTATTATTATCTTTTTTTTCTTTGTCATAAGCGGATATCAGTAAGTACATAAGTTCAATTAGAACACATTATTGTTGGAGGTGGATCCAAGATCCTACTTCGGTCCACGAGAAATAATAGGCCCAACACGCTAAGTGTTCAACTCAGAAATGTTATCGAAGTCTCAACTCGGATATTCAAGCCAAATCGGAAGGATTCCTTCTCGGAAGCGCGCTAAAGCTTGAAGGAAGTCGGACGACACGTCATCAAACGAAANTTGAAGGAAGTCGGACGACACGTCATCAAACGAAAAAATGAAAATTTTCCTATTCCGACAAGGAAAATTTCTGAAAATCTAGCTAGAATCTTCTAGATAAGATCAAATCCTGAAAATTGTATATTTTCCTTTATTCAATCTACTTTGTAACCGCCTATATGTTCTGTAAATAGAGGAGTAGATCCTCTAAAAAGGGGAACGGCTTTTTGGCATACATTAAGCAATAAAGTCAACTCGTCAACCATTCCTTGCGTAGCACTCTTTTTCTCTAAATCTCTAGAGAATCCTTGCCCAAATCTTCCAAACCTTTTATCAGAATTATAATTTAGTCCCTTGTGCTAGACCTGGTTCGAACAGTTGGCACCGTCTGTTGGGAAGACATGGAAGGAATTCTCAACCTAAGAGCAAGGAGGATATACGCGAGAAGAATGGTGGAGGAAGAAATCACCATCAACTCGCCAGAAAGGAGGGAGACTAACCTCTAAGAAAACAATGATCCGCCCATTGGATCGCCCTTGAACTCTGTTCAAATCCAAGGGGAGAACCGAGAGAACTCCCACGAGACTACTAAACTCCCTAGTCTGCCTCAAGGACCATCTTCAATTGAAGGTTTAGTGCACAACATGATACCACAATATAGCCTATGACCGAAGAAACTCGGAAATACTCGATAGGATTAAGTCTCAACTAATCAGAGGTAACTTTCTGACTACACAAAACAACATGATGGACGAAGAAGTGATTGCTAGCGTCCAGAGAAATATATTCGAAGAAGTACCAAGTCCGAACAAAGCCAACGTAGTTGGATATGAGCAACTCGCAGCTCAACACACACTAGGACAGCAAGCGTCAACCACATGGATGCAGCGGTGGTGTACAAGATGATGGAAGACATGAGGTCACAATTCCATCAGGCTACTAGCTCAGCACCGGAGATTGGAAGAATTTTAGCCCAAGCTTGGAACTCGCCTTTCGCGCCAAGGCTAAAAAGAGTCTCATTAACCGAGGATCAAGAGTAAAATGTCCCTTGTACGACGAGACAACTGATCCAATTCAATTCATGAGTACCTTCAACGTCATGATGAACGAAATAACCTATAATCCTGATCAAGAAGACGCAGCCTAACCGGCGATGCCCTAATTTGGTTTACAAAACTACCAGTAGGGTCAATAGATAACTTCAGCCAACTCGGCACACTATTTATGAAACAGTATGCACTATTCGTCAATTAGGACACCTCGACAGCCGAGTTGAGGTCTCTAAAGCAAGGATTCAACGAATCTCTCAAATCATATCTCAGACGATTTAAGAAGATCTTGACTAAAGGGAAAGTCAGCGACGATATGGCAATTGAACCTCCAAGAACTGGACTGGTCACAGACGAAGCTCTACGAAGAGACCTTTTCATAAATAGACCAAAAACTATCTCGGACGCCCTATGCAGAGCAGCGAGACATGCATAATATATAGAAGAGAAGCAATTTCTCTCTAGAACACAAATGACTCAACGAGACACTGGAGCTAAAAAATCAAAGGATGAGCACCAAGAGCCGAGACACCATAACTACAAAGGGAAGTTCAACTTGGCTACAGCCTTCCAAGTCAGCGAGGCTAGAAACCCGACACGAAGAAAGTCGTTTAACAATACGTACAACCAGAGCGAGTATTGTGCCTTTCACAACAGAACTGGTCACTCTACTTCAAGGGTAAGCAGTTGTAGGAGTTGCTTGTCGAGAAGTACAGCAAGGAAGAAGTCAAACTCTCGGAAGAAGAAGCCGAGAAGTTTAAAGGACAGAAAAGAAAAGAAGTTGAGTTATGAGAAGCAGCAAGCAAAGCAGCAGGACAAAACAACAAGGCTAAAGGGAAACCAAAACGGCAAAAGCAAGACAAGGACACCGAAGAGACGGAGTCCTTCAAGAGTAAACGTCAATGTAATCATGGGAGGATTACAATTCTGTGATGACACCATACGATCGATCAAAAGATATGAAGGTCGTAGCGGCAGTTAATCTTGAACCAGACGAAGAAAAGTTTGGGATAATGAATTTGGAGGTAACGTTCACAGTAAAAGGTACGGAAGGAGTGATTTTCCCTCACAATGACCCGCTAGTCGTAAAATTATGAGTAGCTGAAAGCGATGTGTCTCAGAATCTCATCGACACTGGAAGTTCAGTAGATTTGATCTTTAAAGAGACGTTAGACAAAATGGCACTACTAGACCTCAGGCTTAAACCCGTGGATAGAACATTGACCGTATTCGATGGAAGTACAATCAACGCAATCAGAACCATTAAGTTGGTAATCAGAGTTGCTGGAATTACGAGATGGGCTAAGTTCTTGGTGGTGGATAAACCGCCAATTTATAACATAATTCTTGGCACACCATGGATACATGCAATGCAAGTAATCCCGTCGACCTATCACCAGTGCATGAAGATCCCAACGAGCAAAAGAGTCTATACATTGCAAGGAGACCAAAAGATGTCTCGAACTTGTTTCATCGCCGAGTTGAAACTCCGCAACAAATCTTGTATGATCACGACGACCATTAAAGAAAAAACATTATCAGAGCCTCCTGTTTCATAGAAGCCAGATCAGTCAAGTGTTGAACTCGTCAACATTGACCTAACAGACTCCTCTGTGTGCGTAAGCATAGGGATCAACTTGAGCAAACCAATTCGGGAAACGTTAATCCAACTTTTAGAGCCGAATGTGACGACCTTTGCATGGACCGTCAAAGATATGCCAGGGATCGACCCAAATATAGCAAGTCATAGACTGAATGTTGATCCGATATATAAACCAATCAAGCAGAAGAGAAGAAAGCTTGGACCAGAAAGGACCAAAGCCATAATTGACGAGTTCAAGAAATTGACCGATGTCAAATTTATTGTCGAGGTCCAATACCCTGATTGGTTAGCTAACCATGTAGTCGTTCCCAAGAAGAACGGGAAATGTCGAGTTTGCGTGGATTTCACCGATGTCAACAAAGAATGTCCAAAGGATAGTTTTCCACTTCTGAATATCAACCAAGTCGTCGAAGCAACATGCGGAAACGAACTTCTTTTGTTTATGGATGCATTCTGAGGGTATAACCAAATTTGCATGCACCAAGAAGATATGGAAAAAACATCATTCATAACAGAGTGTGGAACTTATTGCTACAGAGTAATGCCATTTGGCTTAAAAAATGCAGGAGGAACCTACCAGTGTTTGGTAAACAGAATGTTTGCAGAACAACTCGGGCAAAAATTGGAAGTTTACATAGACGACATGCTAGTCAAGTCGTGAAAAGCGGAAGACCATGTTGAGCATTTAAGGAGATGCTTCCAAACGTTGAACGAATACCAGATGAAACTTAACCCGCGAAATGCACTTTCGGAGTAACTTCGGGAGAATTCCTTGGATACATAGTTACTCAAAGGGGGATCGAAGTTAACCCTAAGCAGATAAAGGCAATTCAAGAACTACCCTCTCCGATGAACAAACGGGAAGTTCAATGACTAACTGGCCGAATAGCAGAATTAAACCGATTCATCTCACGCTCTACGGATAAGTGTCTCCCGTTCTACATTCTGTTGCGAGAAAACAAAGAGTTCTGGTGGGACGAAAAGTGCGAGAACGCCTTTTCCGAGTTGAAAGAGTATCTATCAACTCCACCTATATATAGCGGTCTCCACATCAGCAGTAAGTAGTGTGCTAGTCCGAGACGATTGAGGAACTCATCACCCAATCTTTTACATGAGCAGTCTTTGGATGGGGTCAAATTGAGATACCTGACTACAGAAAAAATTGCGCTAGCAGTAATAACCTCGGCAAGAAAATTACGCCCTTACTTCAAGTCACATACTATCATAGTATTGACGAATCACCCACTACGAATGATTCTACATAGCCCAAACCAATCTGGAAGATTAGCCATGTTGGCCATCGTGTTAAGCAAACACGATATCGAATACAAGGGGAGAACTAGTGTAAAATCTCAAGTGTTAGCGGATTTCTTGATTGAATTAGCACCCGAATTGGAGCCATTTAAGTCTGAAAAGATGCTTAAAACTTGGAAGATCTACGTAGACGGATCGTCATCGCAACATGGTTACGGAGTTGGAATCTGACTTGAGATTCCAATAGGAGAGATCCTAGAACAGTCCTTCCGACTTGTATTCGCAACATCAAACAATGAATCCGAATACGAAGCGCTAATCGCAGGGATTATGTTGGCAAAAGAAGTTGGGGCCATGAAAATAGAATGCTATTGTAATTCATAACTAGTAGTAAATCAGGTGAATGGAGGCTACAATACCAAAAATGATCGAATGGAAACGTACATCAAAGTTGTCAAGGAATTAAGAAAGGATATGAAGTTCCGAGTCAACAAAATCTCTAGATCCAAAAACATTTCAGCCGACGCCTTAGCAGCCCTAGCATCTACTACAGACCCCTCCAAAGAAAAATCATTCCAGTAGAAAGTATCGATCGTCAAAGCATAACGCTACCAAAAGGAGATAATGAACTCGTATCGGCAATCACCGATAATGCAAATGATTCTGATACCGAAACACAAGGCTTAGAGCAAGTAGATGAACATAAAGATGATTGATGAGACGAGATACTTGAGTATATCGTAGATGGAAAAGCTCCAGAGGACAGATGGGTAGCACGTCGACTAAAGGCTAGATGTGCACCCTACGCCCAACTCAATGGAAAGCTATTTCGATGAAGTGCGAATGGAATCCTACTCACTTGTATTCACGGCGACAAAGTCAACGAGATCATCAAAAGGACGCATGATGGAGCTGGTGGAAACCACAACGGTGGTAGAACACTCGTACACAAAATCCAAACTCTCGGATACTATTGGCCGACAATGGCTAAGGATTGTGCACAATACGCAGCAATGTGTGATACGTGTCAACGACATGGACATGTTATCCATGCTCCAACCAAAGAGTTAACATCGGCAATAATGCCATATCCATTTATGCGATGGGCGATGGATATAGTCGGACCATTACCGGCGTCTCGGCAAAAGTGCTTCATGTTTATCATGACCGATTACTTTTCCAAATAGGTGGAAGTTGAATCTTTCTCGCATATCAAAGACAGAGATGTGGTCAAATTCATATGGAAGAATATCATATGCTGACATGAACTACCTTACGAGATCGTGACAGACAACAAATTGTAGTTTATCTAGACAAAATTCACTAATTTTTGCTCTAAGTGGAACATCCGAGTGAGCAAGTCCACTCCTAGGAATCCACAAGAAAACGGACAAACCGAAGCTACAAACAAGCAGATACTAGATGGTATTAAAAAAAGGCTAACGGAAAAGAAAGGAAATTGGGCTGCCGAATTAGATGGAGTACTTTGGTCACGCTGAATGACACCAAAACGGCTAACATGACAAACTCTTTTTTCCTTATCTCATGGAATGGAAGCAATGACTCCAGCCGAAGTGATGATCCCAACTTTGCGCCGAGAACGCTTCCTCAAAAATGAAAGCTCCAACGATGAGGCAATAGAAGAACACCTCAACGACTCGGAAGAAGAACGTGATGAAGCACTTCTCCGAGTTCAAAATTATCAGCAACAAGCGGCAAAATACTACATCAGAAAAGTTCGAAGACAACACTTTGCAGTAGGAGACTTGGTTCTCTGAAAAGTATTTGAGAACATAGCAAAACTTAATGCTAGAAAATTGGGCGCCAACTAGGAAGGCCCATATATCATTTGTGAAGTCATAAAAGCAGGAGTTTGCAAAATCGCAACAATGGAAGGTGAGATGATTCTACGAAGTTGGAATTCCATCAACTTAAAGTGATACTACTACTGACGACTTGCCAACTCGGCAACCTAGATGCATTATTTGATGCATTCCTACTTACCAAAAAAAAACAACAAATAATATTAGCATGTAATCAGAACTACGTCTTGACTTGATCCATGTGGGGTACGTAGGTAGCCTTCGGGTGCAGCTAAAACTAAATAAAATTTTTATAAGAGCCCATCTCGGATCTTCTAAAAAAAATAAAATAAATAAAGACTAAGGGTTACACCCTAACTTCTGAAAAGACGAGATCAGATTCTCGCAAAAACCAAATCGAGTCTTAAAAACTATCGCGTAAATATCGGAACCCAAGTCTTAAAATCTCGCCGGCTCTTGAAATCCTGTTCAAAATACCCGAGTCTTAAAACTTCACCGAGACAAAACTCTCAAAAATAATAGGGTTAAGTTGAAAACCCTACTTAAACCGAGACAAAGTTCTTGTAATTACAAATAAAGTCTTTGGGAAAGTAGAATTACAAGTATTTAGAACCGAGTCTTAATATCTTACCGAGTCTTAAAATCTCGCAGGATCTTAAAATCCCGTTCACAATTGCCTAGTCTTAAAACCTCGCCGAGATAAAACTCTCGAAAATAATAGGATCAAGTCAAAAACCCCATTTAAGCCGAGACCAAGTTCTCGCGGTACAAAATCTAATTCTCATATTTGACCGAGACCGCGTTCTCACCGAAACATTTTTCACATTCAAGCAAAAACCCAAAAGCATAACTTTCTGCAAAGATGGAACTCTCAAAAGGGAAGAACACAACTTCTTTTCTAATTTTTTGAAATTTATTTTGAGAAACAAAGGATAGCATTATGGAGATTATTTCTGAGATCAAACTTCTTAAAAACTTAAATTGGGTCTTAAAATCTCAGCTTTAAGCACCAAACAGTGAAACTCTTTTTCCTAACATACGAGATCGAACTTTCAAACTTAAGAAGAGAACGTAGCTAAACGCGTAAACAAGAAAAGATCTCGGGAGTTAATCTTCATAATTCTTCCATTTGTTTCATATTTACGAGTCAATCTTTGGCAAAGTTCACAATTCGAATTAAAAAACAATTCTCATTAAGATAATAATGATGTATTTCATTACACAGGAAAGCAAAAGTAATTACAAGGCCAAATGCTGACTACAAGAATCAAAGAGACGACTCGAAAGAAACAAACCACAACTACCATGAGTCAAAGAGATGACTCTCAAAAAGGCCAATCGACAGTTACAAGAAATCAAAGAGATGAATCTAAAAAATACAAAGATTCACACAAAAAAGAGATAGTTAATTCCTTGTCTGATCTTTACTCTTCGATGCTTCCCAATCTCGAAAACCGGGACGACCAAGTCTCCAGGTTGCAAAGGCGTCAAGTTCTCCCAACTAACAACTTCTTGGACTCATTCAACCTGACAGTCATCAAGTCAATCACTTCCGCCGGGATGCTCATACCACGGTTGGAAAGCAATTGAAGAAAATTTGTAGACCCAAGATATTGAGCATACATCAACCGGGCCTCCAGGTTTGAGTCCAAGTCGTTGAAGCGAGCACCAATTCGGTTGAGACGCTCACTCAACTAAACATGAAGATCGTTGTAGATCTTCTTCTTCTCGTCATTCAAAACCTGACAAAGCCGCAAGTCAAAGTTCTCTTTTATACAATCCAACTCGGATTGCAACCCTTGGAGTTTGTGATAAGGCTTCACCACGATCGAACTTAGCACATTTTAGCAACTCTGTTAAAGCCACGTTCTGCTCCGTCAGACGAAGAACGTTTTCACGTTCCAGCTTCAACTCGTCTTTTAGACGAGCAAGTTCTTCTTCAGCAGCAGTGACCTGAGACCTAGCCTCCACTGCTTCGAATTGATTCTGGCCAGCCCGGCCAGAAAGGTTTGAATTCCTCTGAACGTTTCCGTTCGCATTAGCGCGGAACCTTTCATGCTGGAACATAATGCCATTAAGGTAAGCAATAAACTACAAGAAGTACAACATCTTTGGTTAAAGAAGATCAACGTGAGGATAACAAAATAAATACGAACTCGGAAAAAATAACCTACTCGGAATAACAAGTAGGCGATCTTTTCATATTCCTCCCGATTCTCCATCCGGTCAAGAGAAGGGAGAAGATCTAGCATCGTTCTTATATGACGCATCAAGTTGGCACACTCCGTACGAAACTCCAAGATTGACCTTGGGTCGGAGTGATTGTGAGTAAAGCGGAAGTCGAGAATTCCCCTACTTCTCCCACGAGAAGCACTAGAAGCCCCGAAACGAGTAACGATGCCACAAGGAGAAATCGTAAAAAGTTCCACGCTGGGCCTTTTGGAGGATCGCGAAGTACTGCGACTAGAAGACGATGGGACTTCGACTATATCTCTAGTAGCAGAAGAACGAGTGACCATAGAAGATCCCCTAGAAAGACGAGCATTCATTCCCTCTAAGGCAGCATTTAAGCCCTCATCGACATTCAGAAGTTTAAAGTTATCGAGACCCATTTCTAAGAAATTAAAGAAAAAGTGCAAAGAACGAAGAAGGGATTGAAGTCGGAAGAAGACTTAAGGAAAATTGAAGAAAGTCAGAGAAAATTTATCGTAAATCAAATGAGTGGTAAAAGAAGAGGATGGCGCGGTATTTATAGGAATTTACTGGAAGCCGAAACGGTGCCAAACAGTAATAATTACTTAGCGGGTGAAAATCGAGGAAGCCGCTCAAGTAACCCAATCGCAGACTAACACGTGGACCGAAGGTTCTAGAAGCAGGTAACTTTCCGACTCGGAAATTCTAACTTAATTTTCCGAGTCTGGGGGGGGACAATTGTTAGAGGTGGATCAGAGATCCTACTTTGGTCTACGGGAAACAATAGACCCAACACGTTTAATGTTCAACTCGAAAATGTTATCGAAGTCTCAACTCGTATATTCACGCCAAATCAGAAGAATTCCTTCTGGGAAGTGCGCTAAAGTTTGAAGGAAGTCGGACGACACGTCATTAAACGAAGAAATGGAAATTTTTTAATTCCGACAAGGAAAATTTCTGAAAGTCTATCTAGAATCTTCTAGATAAGATCAATTCCTGGAAATTGTATATTTTCCTTTATTCAATCTACTTTGTAACCGCCTCTATGTTCTATAAATAGAGGAGCAGATCCTCCAAAAAAGGGATCGGCTTTTTGGCACACATTAAACAATAAAGTCAACTCGTCAACCATTCCTGGCGTAACACTCTTTCTCTCTAAATCTCTAGAGAATCCTTGCCCAAATCTTCCAAACCTTTTATCAGAATTGCGGTTTAGTCCCTTGTGCTAGACCCGGTTCGAACAATTATCCCGATTAGTCCTAGGCATTCTGGTTCCGGGTAATACCCCATCAGGTTCAAGTTTTCGGGTTTACGATTTTGTTATTTAATAGGGTAATTTTTTTTTTCGGGTTGAGTTTGGTTCGAGTTCGGATAATACCCATCAGGTTCGGATAATACCCGTAAATGAAAAAAAAATTATTAAAATTTTTTTCTAAAACCAAAAAATACCACAAAATATCCAAAAAATTTATAAACACCTGAAATATATATATGAATATTTGTAAACAATCAGTTTTTTTTTTTCAAATAACCCAAAATATTTTAAATTATCTTAAAAATACTCAAACACTTAAATATCTTAAAAATATCTAAAAATACTTTAAAAATACGTAAAAATACTTAAATATTCAAAAATTATTAAACTTTATAAATATGTTCGAATAATCGGGTACCCATTCGGTTATCAGTTCAAATTTGAATATTACCTTATACCCATGAATCTAAACAAAATGACCTAATAAAATAATAATTCGGTTTCGGAAACTACCCGATATCCAAATTTTTAGATCGGATTTAGTTCGGATTTCGAGTATGTCCATGCCTAATCCCGATATTACAGAAAACGATAAAGGCTAAAACCAACTAGAACTAATCGAAACCCGACAAGATTGTTATTCAAACAGATATCATTTTTTTTATATAGTTTATTCCAGACTCGTGGTTATGTTTGAATTGTGCACCTTTGTATGACTTATGTGGTGGTGAATTAATGAAAATGCACCTAACACTTTTATGTTGGGCTTCACTTTGATTTGTGGTCTGCAACAAATCTCCTTATTCCTTATTCTTTAGAGAAAAATGTTTGAATATTTATGATTTTTAGACAAAGAATTTTGTGCAAAATAAATCTTTAGAATTATCACTAATTACAATTTAACCCTCCAACTAACATATAAATGCAAGTCAATAGCATTAACTCTAAATCAATATAATAGAACTCTCCCTTATCATTATTAAGTTTTCAAAAATTATGATTTATAATATATCAAAGTGAAGCTATGATGATAAGAAATTCAAATCTATTTTTTTTTTGGTCGGCAGAAATTCAAATCTATTTTGTTTTTAAATATTTATCGTATGTGATATTTAAAAACCATTTAAATTGTATACTGACTATATTGCATTAGCTTTAGAGTTATGATATTGACTTGTATCTTACATATTAAAGTGTGAGACAATTTCATTTTGATCATGTTATAAATTTTAGAATAAATTTAACCTATAGTTTATAACAACCCTTAGAAATAGGTTTAAGATAGATTTTATTAAAAAATTTATTTAAAATTCAAAATTAATAAATATTTAATAGAGAAATCTCCAAAAAACTAATATTTAATATACAAAAAAATCGGGTACAAAATTGGTTATTGATTTAGTTACGGTTCGGGTTTGGATTCAGCTTTCAGGTACATATATTTAGGACCTACTCTGATATTTTGTTGAGTTCAGTTCCTCTAATTTGGTATTTCGGTAGCCTGTTCTCAGACTTATTCATATATTTTAAATTTTTGAACAGAGTTCGGTTTGGTATTGATCGGTTCAGGGACGTATATTTTTATATAAAAATTCAAAATTTAAAAAGATTTAATAGAAAAAAGTCTAAAAAGCTAAAATTTGGTTATTGATTTTGTTTTGATTCGAGTTAGGTTAGTTTTTCATATACATAGATTTAGGATCTATTTGGGTAATTTGCCGAGTTCAATTCCTCTATTTTGGGTTGATCTCGGTTTGGGTTTAGGACCTCTAAAATGACATCTCGAAAACAATATTCAAAACATCAACACGGGTCTAAAAAACTAAATGAACAAAATTAAAAAAGAGTTCTGGTTCGAATAACTTTTTATATAAAAATTCAAAATTAAAAAATATTTAATAGAAGAAATCTAAATGCTAAAATTTGGTTCTTGATTTGGCTCCGGTTCAAATTCGAATTCAGTTTTTTTGGTACGTAGATATATGATTTATTTGAGTATTTTTTCAGGTTTGGTTCCTCTAATTCGGATAAATTTTGGTTCTGGTTTCACGCCTTTAAAACAACTTCTCGAAAGAATATTCTAAAATATCAACACATATCTAACAACCCAAATAAACATAATTTTAAAAACAATCAAAATAATTCGATCCCGGGTTATAATGCGGGTATAATTCTAGTTTTACATATTAAAGTGAGAGATAATTTCATTTTGACCGTGTTATAAACTTTATTATAAATTAACATATGGTTCATAACAACCCTTAAAAATTGATGTTTCGGGTACATAAATTTAGGACCATTATGGTATTTTGTCGGTTTTGCTTCCTCTAATTTGCTATTTTGTTTGTGTTTTAAGTCTTATTCAAATATTTTATTTTTTGGATAGAGTTCGGTTCGCTATAAATAGAGTTCAGGTTCTGGTATTTTTATATAAAAATTCAAAATTAGAAAAGATTTAATAGAAAAACTCTAAAAAGCTAAAATTTGGTTATTGATTTGGTTCCAGTTCGGCTTTGGTTCGGTTTTTCAGATACATTAGGATCCATTGAAATATTTTTCTGTGTTCGGTTCCTCTAATTCTGGTTGATTTCGGTTTGGATTTTGAGCCTCTAAAACAAAATCTCAAAAATGATTTTTTCAATATAAACATGGATCTAATCACTTAAATGAACATAGCTGAAAAAATAATCAAATCTCACGCTTAATCCTAGCTTATCTTATTTGGAAGGTTAAATTATAAAATTTAGCCACTTAGAAGATTTTTTTGCACAAAATCCCTTTTAAAACTAAAGATGGATATTATTCGAACTCCCTTACATCCCTAATTTTGTTAGGAACTACCCAGCAAATAAAAATTTGGTATACAAAACTATAGATTTAGATATTTCACCACAACACTTTCTATATTTTTTTTTTCTGTTAATCAACTTTCAAAAAATTTATGTAAAGAAAATATTCGAAGCTAAATCTTATAGGCGCTAAAAACTAGCTTATTAATTTTGAGTTTGTTTTTGTTTTTTTTTAATTTTGAGGTTTTTATATATTTTGAGGTTATTCTGAGTAGCTAAAAATGTAACGTTACCTTCAACTTCTGTAATGATTGTTAAAGTATTGCGCAACGAAGTGCAAAGGTCAAATACATTCGTGTTGTGATGATTGTAATTGACATGAAGGTCTCTCTTCATAGTTCAGTAGGTCCTTCAAGAAACGTGTATCTCCTCTGCATCCACACAATGAGAATATTCGCTTTATATTTTCACTTTTAATAATCGACCAAAAAATATCTGATTTTTTCCATCATTTTGCCATCATTTTGTTGTCACTTAGCTATGTGACCTTACATAGGTAAGAGTTGGTACATACATCTCTCCACTAACGTTTATTAATTTCATCCGGTGACAAAATGCCGGTAGGTTAGAAAATTCTGACTTGGGCCACCGTTCCGATTGTTGTGGTCGTCCTAGCCTTGATTTCATATCAAACCTTAATAACGCCGGACAATTTAAAAGGGACCAAAAATGTATTGTCAATGGTTAAGACCATTCCAATTCCTGTCGAAGGTCCTGAGAGGTTAGAGTTTGACCCACAAGGTGAAGGTCCTTATGCTTCGGTCGTGGACGGTCGTGTCCTCAAGTGGCGCGGCGATGATCTCGGTTGGGTTGATTTTGCCTACACATCTCCTCACAGGTTTTTATTTCTAACTTATATATATGCCCAATATATAGCTATTGTTGCCTGAATTTTTCTGTAAATTAAATTGTGTTTAATCTATATATTTTTAAGCAACATTCCTTTGGATCTGTCCTACATACCTCTGTTTCTCTACAATTGATGATTTAATATTTTTTTATATTATTTTAGTTGATGTTTTAAAATTTATATGCAAAAATTTATTTTGATGTTTATACTTGTGACTGCTTGAATTCTCTAGATTGATTTATGATTGATTAGATTATTTCAAAATTTGTGATAAAAATATGTTTTATTTAATATTTTCTTAAACGAAACAGAGTGAGCAATATTTTGTAGTTTACAACTTTTTTTTATACATAAGTTATGATATTTACAAGACAAAAGACTAACAATTAATGTCAGCTAGATGTCTCTACAGCTACTAAGTATATGTATTTGTTATGCTTGTTGTATGAAGAGGAAACTGTTCAAAATTTGAAGTGGTGCCAACTTGTGGAAGGCCACTTGGACTTACTTTCGAAAAGAAATCAGGAGATTTGTACATATGCGATGGTTACTTAGGACTCATGAAGGTTGGACCTCAAGGAGGTTTGGCCGAGTTACTCGTGGAACAAGCCGAGGGTCAAAAAGTTATGTTTACAAACAAGGAGATCTAGACGAAGAAGAAGATGAGTTCTACTGCAATGATAGTAGCGACAAGTATCACTTCAGGTATTTGTGAAATACTACAAGACTTGGGACTGTTTATTTGTATGTTTGTTTAATGTTCCAAACAACTTAAACTCGAGAGTTATAGGTCTTCAGGGATGTATTTTAGGCGCTCTCAAACGGTGAATGCTCAGGAAGAGTGATCAGATACAATACGAAGACGAAACAGGTTAAAGTTGTAATGGACAATCTCATTTGTAACAACGGGTTAGCTCTAAACAAAGACCGGTATTTCCTAATCACTTGTGAGTCAGGCACTGGCCTTGTCCATAGATACTGGATCAAAGGTCCTAAAGTTGGGACCCGAGATATCTTTGCGAAGCTCCCGGGATACCGGGACAACATTCGGTTGACACTAACCGGGGACTTTTGGATCGGTATACACAACAAAATGAACCCGCGATTTGCAGTGAAAAACAAATGGACTGGGAAATTGATCGGAAAGATGTTAAGCTTGGACTTCTTTGTTAAGTTTGTTAACAGTTTCAAGCCAAGTGGTGTCGCTATAAAAATCTCCGGAGAGACAGGAGAGATTCTAGAGATACTTGAGGACAAAGAAGGGAAGACAATAAACTACGTAAGTGAGGCTTATTAAAGAGATGATGGAAAATTGTGGTTTGGAGCTGTGTTTGGTCCATTCGTTTGGGTTTTTGATCGCAAGTGAGTAAGTTAACTACGTTACGTTTGTTGTACTTAACTTTGTGTTCAAAAATATTAATAAAATTTCTCTTGTGTCCAACGAGAAGTTGGATACTAATAATATTTCTCTTGTGATCTACGACTAGTTGGTTTAACTAGTGTCACAAGGGTTCTTGAGAATCACAAGATATGGGTTCGATTCTCGTTTGGAAGGTTCTAAATTACTTGAATCTAGGTCCGTTCCTAAAAGGATGTACAAGATGCCGGGCTCGTCCGAACCGTGGTTGGACCATGCCTCGAACCTCTTAGTATACCCAGAAAAAAATTCTCTTGGAAGACAGGAGCTTCTTGGAACTCCTACCGACTTACTGAATGTCCGACACGGTAGTAGTCAGTTCATTCGCTTGGGGACCCATCAGTGCGGTCCTGACAGTTTCAAAAACTTGGAGACACTCAGTCTTCGTGGCCTCTCTCGGTTGAGCAACAACGTCTTTAACCGAGGGTCCCTCAGCTTCAGAAAACAGAGGCAAAGCTTGATCAAAGATGGCATCAAGGCCATCCATTACATTGGGCATAGTAAAATCACCTATACCCATCCCAGTTCTAAGAGTTAGTGTGGGAGAATAGAAAACAGTGAGAAAAAGGGAAAAGATGAAAAGATGAAACCAAAACGCCGACTTAGACTAAAACTCACCTTTCGAAAGACGAGAAACAGTCCTTTCGAGAAGACCAGCTGGCAACCTCTTCCAAGTAATTCAAGGTACACCGAGAAGCCTGTCAACCAGTTTTTGATAGTTGAGATGGGAGGACGAGACTTCCGATGTTTCACTGCAGTAAAAGTAATAAGCATTAAGTGCTCAAGTCGAAAAATAAAGTGACGAGTACCAAGATACCTGAAATTCTACCCGGCTTCTTGGCCCATACAATCTCAAATTTCAGGCGATTATTAGCAAACAAGGGAACATCGGGGCGAGCAAAGAAATAACGGTTCTTCTAATTGGAAACTTTGGAGGTAGGATCATCCAAAAAGTGAAGACCCTTTTTTAGCCTTTACGGAGAAAGTTCCTTTGGAAACACTCACACAAAAATTGGTTAAATCTTTGAAGAAACGAGTTGTAATTTTGATCCCCGATTCGCTCTCCAGAATCAGTTCCCCAAGCAAGTTCGTTATCCCAGCGGCCACTAGTTGAGGCATTGCAATCCTATGAGCCTGACAATACTTGGAATAAGGTCAGGAATTGGAAGCCACGTCTTGGCCTCTGTAAACCACCAATCGTAGATGGTCACGAAACCGTATGGAGGAGTCCACGATCTGTCAGCCGGACTGGAAATTTCGATGACAACCTTTTTCATAGCGGGGCACAACTCGAAGGCCCTCTCAATCTTCCTCTTGGTAATAACCGTCGGAAGAACCTTAAGGGAGTCATGCCATCTGTCTAATTCCACGAGACTGTCCTCAGGAACAGGTGTGACAACAGATAAATGGGAAGTAGCATTAGATTGACCTACTCTACTGGAAACGCTTATGTCATTAGCAGAGTTATCATGAAGATTCAACTCGGCATTGCCACCGTCGGCTAGGATAGAAACTTCCCTATCATTAATACTACTAGAAGATGAACTCCCAGTTCCAGACTCGGAACTAGATTCAATTATATTTTTTCTCATCTTGGCAAGCAGTTTTAAAAAAACAAAAGGAAAGTAGAAGAAATTATTCCGGTACAAAGAAGAAAAAAAGAATAGAACGAGAAATTACCTTTGCAACTTGGATGAAGGTAAAAAATGAGGAGACAAAGCATGATATTTTATAGAGTTTTACCGGGAACCGAATCGTCGTGCAATGATAACCTGCGATTAGCCGGTAAAACCGCGAAGTAACCCACTCGTAAGTCGATAAGTAGACCGAAGATTCTAGAAGCAGGTCCTACCAACTCGGAAACCTTAAATTAACATTCCGAGTCTAAGGGGGACAATTGTTAGAGGTTGATCTGAGATCCTACTGCGGTCCATGATAACAATTAATGGATAAAATCTCTCAAATCCAGAACTCGGCAATTTGGGTGAGAACCATCTCGGCAGTTCGAAATCATCTCAGAAGAATATCTTCTTAGTTAAATCGCCAAACTTGGGCGACATGTCATCAAAAGAAAACGAAAATTTTTCTGTTATAATAAGGAAAATTTCTGAAACTCTTGTGAGAATCTTTAGAATCTTAACAGAAGTGTAATCTTTCTTATTTCAAAGAGATTGTAACCGCTTATATGTTTTATAAGTAGAGGTAGAATCTTTTGAAATAGGGAGGGAATTTTTGGATATTGGGCTTGAGCAATAAACATCAAACTCGATATCTTTGCATCGTTCAATCTTCTTGTTCTTCGAATTTGAAAATATATATATATGTAAAAATAATGCATTGTATTAACAATATCTATAAATTCGTCACTAAATTTTATCATTCTTATTAAGAGTTTATATATTCTATTTTTTGATGTAAACAATATATGTAATTTACAAATTATAAGTTAAATATAAACACAAATCACTAATTTACGTATTCTATTTATGACATATTTACTCAATCTTACATGCTTCACAAAAGAAGTGAAACTTAAGACCATCTCCAATGATACCTTATTTTGAGGAAAAACATCAAAGTGAGAAGAGAAATGAGGAAAAATCATCTTTAATGGTATATTATTTTGAGGAAAAAAATAAATTTTTGAACAGTATCATTTTAAATTAGAGGGAATATTATTTAGCTTCCTCATTTTTATTTGAACTTTTTTCTTTGTAATTTGGCCCTTAACTTTTATATGTTTATATATTATGTATAAATAAACATAAAATTATAATAGTTATTTTTTTTAATATATCTTTATTTATTAAAATGGAGATCCTTTGAAAAAATAACCTTAAAGTTGTAGTTTATTACATGTAAGGGTATATTTGTCATTTTGATTTATGTAAATAATTTATATTTTGTTAATACTAAATCTTGAAAATAAGAAAAAAGGACAAAAAAGAAACTCCCACATTCCATTGAATTTTATTTTATCAACCCCACGTTCTAACTTTTTTTTTTCTCATCAGACTTCAACGTATGGCGATCTCTGCTGCATGATTTGTTTTCACTTTTGTTGATTTTCTCCCCTATCCTTCCCTTTTTCTCTATGAATCTTCCAAAGTTTTGTCTCTCTCCTCCTCTTGTTACTGGGATTTGTCGATTTGGATCTGTTTTGGTCGAATCTCAATTCGATCCTCAGAACAAATCCGTAATCTTAAATTGTTGGTGCAAAGGTATCTTTGCTTGATCTGGATTCGAGGAAGGAATCCGATCATGAGGAATTCCGTGGTTTTGAGTATTTTATTGAGTTTGACGATTGGGTATATCGTTCAAAATTCGGATGTAATTGGTCTCGAAGGTGTGTATATCTCTTTATTATATATTTTGAGGATTTTGACTTTATGGTTCTTTGTTGATGGTTTATTCAAAACTCAATCCCCTAATAGTGGTGATTTTCAATTTGGGTTGGATTATGATGTTTATCTGATTTTATCTTGATGCTTATTCCTCTATGGGTATCAATTGTCTATCTCTTTTCTTTATATGATTGATTTTTCTTTTGGTTTTTTATTTTTAATTATTAAGAATCTGAAGTGGTGGATTAAGATCTTTGGCATATCATTTGATCTCTTAGTTTGTATAATCATATCTTTAAGTGATTTTGATCATAATTGTTTAAAGGATTTTGTTGATCAATAGAAATATACTATTATTAATTGCTTGATTATCGTATGTTTGGTATATAAGCATCTTTGATTAGTACTTTGTTTATGTGTATCTCATGTTTTTTTCTTACGTAGTTATTGTGTTGAAGATTTGAGAAAGACTCTAGGCGTAAAGAGAAGCTGCTTTATAGAAAATTGGAGAAAAGTAGATGGGAAGTTGAGAACGAAAAGATGAGAATGGACCGTGAAACATTGAAGGACAAACTCCAACAAGTAGATCTTTTCCTTTATTGTTTTCTGGAATTCTTTTGTAGTGTTGTCTATTCTCTTTATGTTATCTTGATGTGTTATTTGATTGTTAATTCTGACTATTGACTGAGAACTTGTCTGCTTTCTTCAGGAGAAAGAGCAGAAGAGAAATATTGATGATAATGATGAAGAAATAAAAGAGTCAGAGTCAAGAAAATGGATAAAGAAACAACAAGATGAATCAGAGAGGAAGCAAATCTGTTGAGAAAGGCAACAAATGAAACTGAAGAAGCAACTTCAATAACGGAAACAGTCATGGAGCGGTTCCTTAAAAGAAGCAAAGACAGTTCATTGACCCAACCCAAACTTTCTTCACTGAAATAATTCAGGAGCCATCATGAACAAAACATGAAGAGGAGACTGGAACAGTTATTGAGGCCAAAGATGATGCCTTTTCAAGATGTGAAGCTACAATTGATGATATTCACAAGTACGAATGATCTTCCTTGGTGATTAATCTGTATGGCGTCATTTTGGATATTGTGATTTGAGTTAGCATTTCTTTGTAGGGGGTATAAGTTTGTCGTAAATAATTAGAAATGTTTCCTGTAAATTATTGTTATCACCAAGATATCCCATAACTGAAGAATTACAAAGGTCAAACACTCCTATAAATACAGATGAACCAAATGGAGGTGGAGATGTAAACCATCAGAAAGTAGCAAGAAACCAATGTTGGGATTTTGCATTTTCTTATGGAAGCAAATATAAGGCTAAGTCTATGAGTCTATCTTATATATATCTGACTTTTGGAGACTGCTTTTGATGTTTGAGAATGAAAAAACTAAAGGTTTTATTAGAGATTCTGTTTTGCCAATGAATATGATGAATTAGACCTTAGTTCTTTGATATATTATGAGTTCTTAGGAATGGTAACTTTTTTAGTATTCGAAAGAAATGGCAATCTCTCAATACTTAGTATTTACCCAACAAGTATCTTGATAAATAATATTCCATAGGAAGAAGTTGTGAACACGACAAAATCTTTTGAGAAGATGTAAAGTGAAGCCGAGAAATGTCTAGTGCAAGATGAAAAACTGTGCAAACTGAATATTTGTGCTTATGTATCAAGTCATAAAATTAGACGTAGAATAATAAACCAGAGTTTCAACGGTCAACGTTCGTGTTTTGATTCATCTTGATGTGCAAATAAACACCTCAATCGATTATCATGAAGACAACTTCTTTCCCAATTCAAGATTTTTGACCCCACAATCTATTCTTAGCCAAAACATAAATGTGAATATTAAAATTACAAATGGATGATTCTGTTATAAAACTAAACATGCAATATTTACCTGATTACACCAAAAAACCAAAATATAGATTTTAGAAAAGAACAAATATTAACCCACGCTTCAAGCGTGGGTAGCATCCTAGTTGAAATAATAAATTAAATGTACACCGAGTTACTCTAAGTCTGGTGGTTAGAACGATCCACCTAATTATTTGACACCAGAATTTGATTACTAACCGCTGCATTATGGTAGCTTAAAAAAAAAATTTGTGGGTGGACTTTAGACTATAAATTAGGTTTTGTCGATCCAATGTTGACAAAAAAGATAAAATAATAATTTAAATGTACTTGTAATTTTTATATTATAATTTTTAGAAAAGAATTATATATTATAATTTTATGAAAAAAAAAAGAAGGTAATATTTGATAATTTTAAAAGTTAGAGGGATTGTAGTGATCGGAGTGAAACAAAGAAGCGAGTGATATCTCACTGGCTACCACCATGAACTCGATGCTCACTATAGTATTCTTAACAGTGATTGTGGCGATTTCCGGAACCCTTGTCTCCAATTGCTGAACAGTTCTGGCATCTTTGCACCACCTGAAATCGCTGGTTCGCGGGATGTTTTCCCGTCGGCTAAGGAAATTAACGTCACCGGAGCCTCCGGTCCAGAGAGTCTAGCTTTCGATCCAGTAAGTGAGGGTCCGTACGTTGGAGTCGCTGACGGTCGTGTCTTGAAATGGCGCGGCGAATCGCTTGGGTGGACAGAATTTGCTTACACATCGACTAATAGGTATGTGCACTAAGAGATTTTGACCATTTCGATCGTGTGATTCTGAACTTTGCATTAGAATTTACTTTGAGGGAATTTTGTGGTTTCTCATGTAAGAATTTGATTGATTGCTCTAGTTTCTAACTCTGGAAATTTAAAACGTTCTCATGTTGTTTTCTTCCTATACGTTTTGTGGATAATTTTGTTAGATTTAATCAAGTGTAACATAAGCTTCAGGTTTCAGTGATTGTACAACATTCTTTAACCAACTTAGTTGACCTATAAGCGAGTAATGTCCTTTTCTCATGTCTTGTGGTAGCCTCGCTCTTGTAAAATCTAAGTTCACAAAGTCTTCTATCTCAGACTTTTGCATGTATTTTGTGAAATTCAGTTTGTTATATATACATATCTATGTTAGGTACTCATTTTCTTACTACTTGTGAAAATGGTTTAGGCAGATGTGCGTTCGCCCGTTTGCACCAGAGTTGGAGCATGTGTATGGAAGGCCATTAGGATTGCGGTTCGATAAGAAAACCGGAGATCTCTACATAGCAGATGCCTACTTAGGCCTTCTTGTTGTTGGTCCTGCTGGTGGTTTAGCCAGAACCGTGGTTACAGAAGCTGAGGAGCAGCCGTTACGTTTCACCAATGGTTTAGACATTGATGAGCAGGAAAATGTAATTTACTTCACAGACACCAGCGCCATATTCTAGAGAAGGTGACTTGAATAGAATACCTTAAAGTTTTCATCATTCTTACCATGCGTCTTCTCTTTTAATATGACGAGTGATGTTCTTGGTTCAACATAGAAGCTAAAACGTATTGATGCATGCCGTTTCTCTTGATGATGATGGTTTAACTCTAAAGGAATTTTCATATTCAGGCAATTCTTGGCTGCTGTTTTGAATGTTGACAAGACTGGAAGGTTAATCAAATATGATAGATCAAGCAAGAAAGCGACGGTATTATTACGTGGCCTTGCATTTGCAAACGGCGTTGCACTGAGCAAAGACCGGTCTTTTTTATTGGTAGTCGAAACAACCACTTGCAAGATCCTAAGGCTTTGGCTCTCTGGTCCAAAGGCAGGAACCCGAGAAGTGTTTGCCAAGCTTCCGGGTTTCCCTGACAACATCAAAAGAAACTCAAATGGAGAATTCTGGGTCGCTTTACACTCAAAGAAAGGACTTTTTGCGAAACTCTCACTCTCTCAGCCTTGGTTCAGAGATTTAGTGCTTAGGCTTCCAATCAGTCCCCCGCGCCT